>JABUQX010015770.1:12500-45000 GCA_015478945.1 Trachelipus rathkii | reverse complement strand
TAAAATGAAAAATCAATAAAGTAAAGACACTAACGCTTTACACCATACAAATACAACGAATAAAAAAAAGTAAGTAAATTAGCCAACATTAAAAACTAAATTTAAAAGTTCAAATGCCAAATAATAAAAATCAAATCTTAAACATGTGAAAACGAAATTCGGCACTATGTAGCCCTTCCTATATATATATTTTAATAATATATTATATAATATATTATATATATATATATATATATATTATATATATATATAAATTAATATATATATATATATATATATATATTATATATACTATAGTTCATATATATTAATATATATTATATATATATATATATAATTTATATATAAATATATATATATATATATATTATAATATATTCTATATTATAATTAATATATATATATATATATATATTAATAAATATATATATTTATTATATATAATGATATAGTAGATATATATATATATATAATATATTATGATATATGTATATATAACTATAATATTAATATATATATATATAATATTATATATAATATATATATTAATATATATAATTATTATATATACGGATATCATATATATATATATATTATAATTAATATATATATATATATATATAATATTATATATATATATATATATATATATATATTATATATATATAATATGTTATATATTATATTATAATATATATATAGATTATATTATATTTTATATAAATATATATATATACTATTAATTATTACATGATCGCTTAGCGGTGATTTTTTTTTTAGCCTAGGCGGCATGAATGGTGTAAGAAGGGGCCCTGTATATAGTATATATAACATATATATAATATATATATTAGTATATATTATATATATTATATATATAATAGATATATATTATATTATATTATATATAATATATATATAATATATATTTGGGAATCGTAGAGAACATAGGATCCGGTCTCAAAGCTCTTCCTTTAACAAATCACCCTGCTTTACCCTTAATCAACATTAATATATATATCTATATATTATTTTTATAAAATATAAATATATATATAATATATATATTATTTTATATATATATATATATAAACTATATATATATATTATATATTATATATCATAATATATATATCATATATAATATATAATTAGCTCGCAGGTAGGATCTTTCATCGTCTCCATATAAAGTATATTTAGTTTATTCAACAAGAACCAGATCCTGAATTTGCACTCCGCCACATGCGTCTCTCTCTCTCTCTCTCTCTCTCTCTCTCTCTCTTCTCTCTCTCCTCTCTCTATTTTTAGATAATATATATATATTATATATATATATATATATTATATATATTATTATACTATATATAATATATATAATATATCTAGTTATATAATATATATATATTATAATATATTATTATATATATTATATATATTTGCATATAAGACTTTTTCTTACCATAATGTTCATGATAACGTGGATTACCACTTTATTCCGATAAATTACCGCGATTCTATTTTGTTTTTAAATTTGAGAACAATTAAAAGTTTTGAGTTGAAGCAATCACACACGGTTTGCGAAAATATGTTCCGTTTGGTGCATATATTTACCGGCGACTTCGACACACTGTTTGTTCTTTAAAAAATCAGCAGATTCTTTATTTAAATGTTTTTTTAACTGATCTTTGTTTTTAAAAGTAATTTCGTAATACAATATTGGTCTGCCGCTTAGTTAAAATAGCTTGATTTTATTTAATAATGAGTGACCTAACTTTAATTGAAAAATTTGCGTGGTTGACCAGTCCATCTTATGAATTTACAGAGGGTAAACAAATTGAAAAGTAAGAGTTGTGTCTATTAGACTAGATATATTTAATAAGCCATGTATTTTAGGAAGTTATTATAAGTAAATTTAGGAGGATATATGTCTATATCTGTGACTATTGTAGCCGAAATTTTTTTCTCTATTACGTATATCGAACAAAACATGTACAACAGCTCGATAGCGAAAAAGTTTGAACTTTTTATTAATAATTTAGTATAATTTTATTACAGCATGTTGTGAATTTTGTATTATTTGAAATAATGGACAAGTGAAATAAATTATACAACTAATAAAGTTTGGTTAGTTAACGTAAGGTTGTTAGGAGATTTAAACTATTATTTAATAATCTATTTAAAATTTGAAGCATATTTATTTCAGTTTTATTTTGGCTTTTGATCAAATTAAAAAAATGTTTGGATCCATGCAATCATAATGGAAAAAACTCTCACAATTACATAGAATTTAGATCCTTTAGGAGTATACTATTGCTCAGTTTAGTTTAGGAAGCTATCATTAATTAGACATTATTTTAGAAAGGTGTTTCGCTTAGTAAGTAAAACCTATATACAACTAGCGAGAAACAACTATTTTTCTATTTTTCTTAGTATTTGGCATTCTTTAGCCTTTTCTCTATTTACAAGGAGTTATGGAAGCTATCACACTAGGCTACCAACACGCAGAAGTTTATCTCGATCCCAGTGCAGAGTTAGTAGTATTTGGTAATTGTGGAGCTACGCGTAATGTGAAGAAAAATCGATGTTTTTCGATAGTTGTTTTTATATATTATTTTTCATCCCCATCAAGAAAACGAAAAAATGCTCTTGCCAAATTCTGTTAGGGACTAATATTAATATATAGATTAAGTTTTTAAATAAACAAAACGAACCAACGAAGAAAGAAGAATGATTATTATTATATATTAATATTATTATATAATTATATATATATTATAATATATTATATATATATATAATATATTATATATAATATATATTATATATTAGGGACTTCAAATTCAGTTCTAGGTTTAGGTCGTTTACGGCAGGGCAGATAATCTAAGTTTGGTCTAGGTTTACGGAATTGAGCATCCATATAGGTTAAGGTGTCGGTTTGGGACCCCGCTAGTTCAGAGTTATGCATAAATTTTGTGAAGTATACACGATTTTACTATATATAATTATATATATATATATATATATATATATATATATATATATATATATATATTGATATATATATATATTATATGATATATAATATAGTATGACTTATATAGTATATATATCTACTTATACTATTGGTAATTGTGGAGACTACGTACTCTGATTCATTTAATAACCGTCGTAAGAATTAGAAATATTGTTACAAAAATGGTGTCAACAATTATTTGAAGTTTTTTACTACTGGATTTTATTATATTTTAATGTATATATTTTAAAGAAAAAATAAAAAGAAAACTTGCAAATATCATCAATTGGCTAATTTTAACTTTTTTTTTTATTAGTTAACAACGATGTTTTTTCCGATTCTGGATATATACAAAGATGCTAAAGTTTTCAATGATCGAATCTTAGAGGTTTGCTAATTGGGAAACTGGGTAGAGATATGGCTATGAGAGACAAAGATTCCACAATTTCAAATGTAAGAACTCAAAAGGTAAAGTAGGTGTGTAGAGCTTTAAAGTAGTGATAGAGATGTTAAAAGTTTTTACACTAATGCTAGAAACCTTTAGACACAATAGAGATGAATTATTCACTTACACTTTAGAAGAATATTTATATATACGCTAAATATATAATTATATATAATATGGCATGAATTACAAATAATATTAAGTCTGTGCAAAGGTCTATTTTACAAATAGTATTAAGATGACTTTGTTATATCGAACATGGAATCGATATTTTACGGTAATATGATCAGATTACAATGAGATAATTATTAGTTAATATATATATATATAATTATATTATATATATATATATAATATATATATAAGTTATATATATATATATATATATAGATTATATATGATACTTAGTTCTGTGTCTGACCTAACAAAACTTTATGTTCGATTAAGCCATAAACTTAAACAGCCCCAAGTAGCCCAACCGTTTATTGATTCACTGTGTCCGTAAAAGTAGCATACCTTTATTGATCCACAGTGCCGTAAACGTAAGCACCTATTTTTTACTGATCGGATGTTCTGTAGGTGCCGAAAGGAAAGTATTAATATATATTAGTTATATATATATGATATATTATATAATATATATATAATATATTATATATAATATATATTAAATATATATATACTATATAATAAATATAATATATATATAATATATATATACTAACCGGTAAAGTTAAACGTCTTACAAACTGTTTTTGGACTGAACATC
Organism: Trachelipus rathkii; assembly: GCA_015478945.1. Lineage (NCBI taxonomy): Eukaryota > Metazoa > Arthropoda > Malacostraca > Isopoda > Trachelipodidae > Trachelipus > Trachelipus rathkii. The sequence continues at coordinate 40,773 of JABUQX010015770.1, read as the reverse complement.
AATGATACATTGAAACCTTTTGCTACATGTACTGCATCATGTTTGTACAGATATAATGATGCAAGGATCGCTATGTATGATAACCTACTATTGGCAACACAGATTATTTTTTGGAGCTGAGACTGATCCTATATTACGCTACACTATGGCAATTGCCAGTTAAAAAATTTAAATTTTTCTAATCTTACTAATGAACATTCTTTTAAACCATTTCTCATCCTCTTTTTCTTGACAAAATTATGATTGAAATGTCCAGTTTAAAAAACCTAAAGCAAACTCCAAATCGATTTGCATATTATCAAATTTTCACTTACATTAATTTTTCTAAATTTGATCACACATCACTAAACACAATGCGATGAATTATAACTTTGTAAGCATCGATCCGATTTTTTTTTATTTTATCAATCATCATCAATAACATATTAACGCATAAAAAAATAACCTATACCGTTTAGAGTTACTTCCCATCCCACTATACGGAGTTGACTTAGTTTTATTTTTTATTGCGACCTGAAAAGTAAAATAAGCCTTATATTATATATATATAATATATATTATAATATATAATTATATATATATATTATATATATATATAGTAATATATATATTAATAAATATATGATATATATATATATATATATATATATACTATATATATACTATATATATATATATATAATATAGTAGTATATATATATATTGGTTATATATATATATTATATAGGTATATATATATATAGCGCATCTGAACTCGTCTGTGAAAAATCTTCTCTCTTTCGATCGGCCGAGTACGGCTTCGGCGTTCGAGGTGTGTTTACTTTGGTGATATACTTTCCTATTAAAACGATTTATGGTTTTCCGCCCTTAGGAACTACGGGAACTTGCGTGGTGGCGCTTGACATTTCCAAAGCATTGGACCCAGGGTATGGCACGCGTCGCTTGCCTCCAAGCTCCCCTCCTTTGAGGTTTCTCCTTATCTTTGCTTAATTATGTCGAGTTTTCTTTCAAATCCGCTCAAATCGGCTGTTGTTGATGGGGCGAACTTCTTCCTCTTTTCTGTCCAAATAGTGGTGTTCCTCAGGGTTCTGTCTTATGCTCCTACTTGTATTCCTACTTTCATTAAATGACTTCTCACCTGCACTATCAATAACTCTATTCACTTCGACTATGCGATGACTACGACCCTTTCATTCTTACAACTCATTCAATTCTTGCTCCCTCTTTTTACTTCTCAGAATTGCTCTCGTCTTATCGTTTCCGATTCTCATATTCTAGCTGATCTTAGAGGACTTTCCTGGTAGGATCGTCTTAACCTTTGTGAAATTCAATTCTTAAAAACTCAACTTCTTCAAATCTCCTCTCTAAACACCTTCTAACTTTCAATGGATCTCTCGATGGTTATTCCGTCTCTCCTGTTGACAAGTATAAACATCCTTGGCCTTAACGTAAACAAACAAAAAAAGGTCTTGCAAACCTCACATCACAAGGTTGCTAGGGCGGCCTCAAAGAAACTGGGAGTTTCTGTTTAGACTGCGAGACTTATTTTTCCTCCGTCGCACCAGTTACTCCAGTTTATACAAGGGCCTCACTCCGCCACTTGTATGGAGTTAACTTGCTCTTCATATATGGGGGGGCTAAGGTTTCACCCGGTTTCTGGATAGGGTCGAGTCAAAGGCAAAAAGACTTATGAACTGTCCATTTCTTTCTAGTTCACTTGAACCTCCTCTATCTTTTGCGGCGCGATGTAGCTGGATATATCCTGTGCATTCATTTACCTACCGTTGCGGCAATGCTCAAGGAGCTTTCCACTCGACGTGCCACCTCTTTAAACCCGCCCTCGATAGCACAATGCGGTTGCTGTATCGGACAGAGTTTTTGTAGTTGATATTAGGCAAACTCCAGACTAGTGGCGCGTGCGTGCCTCGCTTCTTTCCTGCCACCTCTGTTCTGTGGAAACTCTCTTCCATCAGCCGTGTTTCCTGCCGAATTGAGTCTCCCGACACGGTCAACCCGCCGTCGTGCTCCATCTGCGTGATCTTGCGTTAGTGATAGTTTGTTGATTTTACACCCCCTCTTGAATAGGGCTTTCCCGTGAGCGCGGTGGTGATGTCTGTAAAAAAAAAAAAAAAAAAAAAAAAGGTATAATACTGTAGACAGCGACCCACACATTTTCATATCAAATATTCTATGTTAAAATATTGTCCGAAAAGAGCAAAAATATTATATGTTAAAATATTGTCCGGAAAGAGCAGTGACTCAGTCAAGTTCAACAGTCAGTCAGTCGAGTTGTCAATGACTCGTATTCTAATAAATAATAAATTAAAAAAGAGCAGCTGACTCAAAGAAACAAAATAAAAAGCTTTTAACTCTAAGGTTATGATGAGTTTTGTAAAGTATTACTGTATAATATAATACTTAATGAATTAATAATATATATATATATATATATATATATATATATATATATATATATATATATATATATAATAATATATATATATAATATAATATTATATATATATATATATACGCTATATATATAACTCAATTGCTCCTTTTAGTTGATTCCTTTATAAAGAAACACGAGATCGCCATTTGACAACTCGAAATCACTCATGGTCAACTTCGAGTGACGCACTGCTCTTACGGACAAATATTTTAACATAAAAAAATTTCGGTAGATGAAAATGTGTGGGTCACTGTCTACAGCTTTACCGCTAGATATATAATTATATATAATATCTATAATTATATATATTATATATATTATATATTATATTATAATAATATATATATATATATAATATAATATATATACCGTAATATATATATAGTATAGTATATATAATTAATATTATATCATCAGTAAGCGCTTTTCAGGGTAGCAGAGTAGGCAACGTCTACTTGTCTTAGTGAACCCCCAAAAATATTAAAAAGTTAGATGTATTATATATATTATTATATATATATTTATATATTATATATATATATATATACTATATATTATATATATATAATATTAGTAAATAATATAATAATGATTTATATATTTGTCTTTAAAGTAATCATTTAAAATTTCCTTTAATATTACCATCAGCGGCAACTTATACTTTTTCCGAGTTAAAAAAAAATAATTCCGTTTTCTTTTAGTCTAGGCAACCTCTGTAATTTGAACGATTGACTCTAGAGCCAGTCATTTTTTTTTAAAATCCCAATTAAAATAATGAAAAGAACTTAATAATAATAATATAATCTAATAATTATTTAACTAATTAATCAATTTTATGCTAACTTGAACATCTCTTATACCGAATACCGATTATCTAAGTTTATATTTATTTTCATTAAAAAAAGCATTGAACTCTTCTTGCAATCATTCTGCCAATACTCGCTTGAGTAAGTCTTACTAAGGCATCTTGCAAATTTTTCTGCAACAAGTTTGTATTTTTCTGTATTAGTGGGATGTACTAGTGAGAGTAGTAAGTAATACGCTTTTCATTTATTTGTAATATAAATTTATTAACTAGATTTTTTGGCTTCAATTTGAATAAAATTAGGCTGTTAGTTTTATAAATACGGGTATATTGAATTCGTATTCGAGAATTTAAACAGTTTCATTAAAAATTGCTTAAATTTGTTCCATTTTTGGATATCAAATTAAATATTAAAATTCAAGAAAATGTATGTAATTATTGCAAAGTACTGTAGTGATTATATATGAAACCGTTAAAAATGTTTAAAATTTGATCTTTATAAAAAATCTTTTTATAATATTGAAATTTCATATATATACATATAAAGTAAATATAGAGTCATATATATATATATATATATATATACATATATATATATATAAATATATATATATATATATATCACTATATATATATAGTATAATATTATACTATAATTACTATGAGTAATATTAATAATGCTAGCAATAGTATTATTAATATATATATATAATATATTTTTATTTATATTTATACTTTATATTGTATATTATATTTATTATAATAAATTATATATATATATATATATATATATATATATATAGTATATATTTAATATAAATAATATAGTATATGATATATTTAATATTTAATATCTAATAATTATATATATTTTATATATATATATTTATAGTATATTTATATATATATATTATATATATAATAATAATATATATTATAATATATATATATATATATAGTTATATATATATATATATATATATTATATATATATATATCATAATATTATAATTGATACCTATATAATATATAATTGAACAAATAACATATTTTGAACATCCTCCTTAAATTTTAAGAATGTTTTCATAGAAATATAATCGGCAGATATTGGGGCCCTGCAATGTCGTGGATGTGTTGAATATCGATTATATCGCAGGACTTCTCCAAACGTTTCTTCTGAATAACCTCCGAATTAACAGAAAGAAAACAGCGTACTAGAATAACAATGAAATTAATCATTGTTAAATCCTAGTAACGTTTTCTTTTTATTTTTTTTTTTTTTTTTTTTTTTTTTTTTTTTTTTTTTTTTTTTTATATCCCCGGAGGCTATTTCAGAAAGAACGTTTGAGAAGACTTGGTCAAACCAATATTTCGAAACATTCCACCACCATTACAGGAACCGATGTATCAAAAAATATATCACTGAACCATTGCGAAAACATTATATAAAATTCAGGAGGATATTCCAGAATGATTTATTTCAGGTGAGTTAAATAACCATATCTTTCATACACCTGGAATTTAACGTGTTTGTATGATAATTGAGTTACATTCATTAACAGTTTACCTCAACTTGGAAAGCTTTATAGATAATGATCCTGTTGAACAGCTTGCTTAAATCTTCAGGTAACATTTTTGGTTCGTATTTCCTCTTTCAAAGTCGGGAAAGAAGATCTCATCCAAAAAAGTTATCACAATTGACATCAGTTTTTGTATCGGCTTTTCCTATTTCAATGGTACGTTCATCTATGGATATGGATTTTATATATATAGATATATATAATGATATATATAATATATATATATATAATTATAATAGTATATAATTATTATATATATATTAGATAAATAAATATTATATATATATAATATATAGGTATTATATAGTATAATATAATTAAACTTATATTATATATAATATATATATAAATATATATAATGATATATATCTAATTAATAGTTATATACAGGAACTTAGAAATATAGTTCTGTTAGTTATTACGAATATTTATATATTTAATTAATTATTGATCATTATCACAATCATTTATTTGGTTTGTTAAGTTACGCTGTAATCTTCTTTATTTGAAGTAATTATAGTTAATTACTCATATTATTAATCACTCTCTCAATATTTATTTACAATTGATATTAGTTATTTATTTAATTTATTGATTTCATTCTATTTATTATTTTTTTTATTTTTTAATTATTTTAATGTTATTATGGTTGTTTATTTATATCGTTTAGTTATTTCTTTATGTTATTTTGGGTATTTAATTTATATAATTTTATATTATAAATAGGAAAATTTAGTAAAATATTTAGTAAGCAATGTATAATATATTTATTAAAATATTTAATTTATTATTTATATTATCACTATTTTATGATTATATTATATCTATTAATATTTTATTATTTTATTTATTTATTTATTTTTTCTTTATTGTATTTAATTTATATTTTATTTATTTATTTATTATTTATTTATGATTTATCTTATTTATGTGCTTTATTTATTTATTTAATTTAATTTATTTTATTTATATTTCATTTATTGATTACTTTTGTATTTATTTATTTATTTAATTATTTATTATTTATTTATTTTATTAAATACTCGTAATAATTAAATGTTATTTAATTTATTTAATTTAATTTATTTTATGTTAATTTATTTATTAAAGGGTGATTATGATATTTTATTTAATTTATTCTATTTATTTATTTATATTTATACGTCTGCTTATTAAGTAATTTTTTTATTTTGCTTTTTATTTATTTACTTTTTGTATTTATTTACAAGAAAATCTTATTTTATTTAATTTGATTTTATTTATTATATTTTAGGTTACTATATTATTTATTTATATATATTATTATATTTAATTATTATATTTTAATTATATTTATTTATTTATTATAGTAGTGAGGTTATGAATTTATTTATATTATTTAATTATATATTAATTATATTATTTATTGGTATTTATTAAAAGTAGGCAAAATCAAAAAATAATTGATATATATTACTATTATATTTATTTATATATATTATTATTATTTATGTTATTATATTATATTAACTAATTATTTACTTTATTAATAATAATCTATTATTATTGATATCTCCATATTTAAAGGAACAAAGCGACTTGCAGATATGCTTTACTTCACATATTTATTGTATTGTATTGTAAGAAATTTATCTTAAATTTATTTATTTACTCTAATATTTTTCAGTATACTCTCACTATTATTAACATATTTATTTATTCTATTACTTTATGCACTTTTTTTACTTCCGTAGTTTATGTTTCATTTACTTAATATTATAACTCGAATATTATATTTTACTTGCAACACTATTTAGTCAAAAATTTATAATTGTTAATCAAACATCCTAATGAGGAAAAGTTTATTACTATATACTTATATATTTATTTACTTATACTATCACTCAATCTATATTACATCACTTTAATAACCAAGGGGACATAATATATCCTTCACTCACTTAATAATATTCATCTTATTCATAAACTTATACAATGGCCATTTATTTCTATGGTATAAAACATATGCTCCAGTCAGCCAACTTACCATATTAATTTTTATACTCATTTTATTTATATTATCATTATTTTATAATTTATTTCTATTTATGTTAATTTAATTTAACTATATTTAATTTATTTATTAATTAATTTATTTATAAATTTTATTTTATTTATTTATTTATTTAACTTAAAATATATTTATTATATTTATTTATTTAATTTATTTATTTATTTTTATTTCATATTTATTATATTTATTATATTTATTGTAGTTAACTTTATTATTTAAATTTCTGCATGTCATTTATTGCTATTATAAATTTATTTAATTTATTGATTATTTATTTATTTATTTATTTAATTTAATTTAATTTCTTTATTTATTTATTATAATTTATTAAATTATTTCTAAATTTATTATATTTTTATATTAAAATTAATTATTTATTTATTAATAATATATATTTTATTATTTATTTATTAAATATTATTGATTATTATATATATTAATTTTGTTCTTTAAAAATTTAATAACATATATTTATATTTGTTAAGTATTATGTATCAATATTGTATTGAAAATAGTATGTACTCAATGATAAATAAAAACATAATATATAATATCTATCATGATAATGATTGTTTAATTATAATAAAAAAAATATATATTTAATAAAAAAATTAATAATCCTTGTCAAAACAAAATATTTATAATATTTCAGAGACAATATATATATATTTACAAAATAATAATTTATATATTTATAAATATTCAATATAAGATTATATATATGTATTGAATATATATATATTTATTATATTATTAATATATTTAAATTTCCAATATTAACATATTAAACAATAATAATTACACAAAAACAACAATATATATTAATGTGATGTTAATACTTTATGATTAATTAATCTTATACTCACCTATTAATACTATCTTATATATTTACATACTCTTTACTTACATATTTAAATTATAATCAAACAACCTCAAAATAATAAAGACTAATATAAATTCTAGTTTATCAACTATCATATATATTATAAATTTACACATAAAAAATTTGATATAATTATACTACCAATATCCAAAACAATTCTCAAATTTCATAACATCTCTCATAAAATTTAAAAAATAATATAATAATAGCAATTTACAAAATATAAATAAATTCTACATAAATTCATAGACTCAATACTTTCAAAATATCACTTCAACACTATACATTTAATACGTCAACATGAATTTTATATAATATTATAGAAGAAAATATTAGATTACTAACTAATTTACTCAGATAATTAATTAAACCAACAATATCTAATCTCTACTAATTTATATATTTATTATAATTTATTATATTTTAATATATTATATATTTATCTGAATATATATACGCAATACTATATAAAAATACATAACCATTCAATAAAAGCTCCTTTCATAAGTAATATTAATAATATCCATAATCTACATAACACATACTATATAATCACACGCAAACACACACACACAATAACATCAACAACAAATCTATACTAATATTACATAAATACGCTCACACCAACCACGTAATACACTACAATCTCATAATCAATATAATTATTATGATCTATGATCTAATCAATTTTAATAATAATCATATGAGAATAATTGGAGAATATTTGTAAAGAGCTTTATAAATATTATAAATATAAATGTATTGTAGATATAAAAAACCACTCTCGAACCTATAATTAACATGTAACAACTGTATATAATAAACTATATATCATTAATATTAAATTATTTATAATATACTAACACTACTAAAATACCTACCCAATTTATCATTTAATTCACTCATTATAATACGTACTCTCATAAATCTATAATATATATTCAAAAACCTAATATAATTAACCAATCATACAGTTAACCTAAACCAAAACTCAATATATTCAGCATACATAATCAGTATGAACCAAAGCATAACTAATATATTATAATATTTAATATTTCTTATATTTCATATATTTATCAGCACGAAACTACTAATTTAAATTAATAATTTATTCTATTATAGGATATATTGTATTATATAACTAACTCACTTCCCTTCCCCCCTACTACTTTCTATGTTACTAACCCTTCTACGTACCCCCCTCATTCCTATTACGCACTTTACTGATATTTATTACTACTCTCCTATATACGTCTCTCTCTACTATTCTACCTACCTATTATGGCAAATAATATTTACGCTATATATTATTAAATATTTTACTACAATACTCAATAAAAAAAAACACACCATATACTTTATAACTACTCTCTATATTATATTCACGTATAAATTTATTAATTATTACAATATATTATATTATATTCGACTAATCCACTATCTATATAAACACTCACGCATATTATCACTACTGACAAATATCTAATAATGATATCAGCTTATAAAAATGAATAATTTAAATAAATAATATTATTATATTTCTATATTTATTATTTCTATATATTCATTATATTTTATTAATATATGATAATACTCCACTCATTTCCTCTATTCTTAATACTCTCTTATAATATTCTTACATATAGTTTTATAATATTTGTTATGCAGAGTAATTATCAGATACTCAAATAATAATACGAATATATTATTATATTTATATGCTTTATATCTTATTATTATTTTGTCTTTAATTAGTTAAACACTATTTTCACTCAATAAATCTACAGCCTTATCACTAAGTTGTTTATAAATTCTAAACACTAAAATATCAAATATTCTAAATTACTTAATACTACGCTAAATATTATAATACTAAATACTAATACCTAAATACTGAAATACCTGTTCTAGATCCAATATACAACTACTGAATACCAATATATTATATATATATATCATATAATATATAATATATAGTATATATAAACAACACAAAAAATCAATATATGTATATATAATATTATACTATTATAATATATAGCTATAATATATATATACTTCATACGTCATTAGTGACCTGTAACGATAGTGAATTTTTATGACAATCTGCGGATGAGGATATCACGTGTAGATCATCACTTACTATATTATACTATTATAATATATATATATATATATCTATAAATAAACACAACCAATAATACACTCCCCAATATACTCGTACAGTTTCAGTAACAAATAAGCTTTAGTAAATTAAATCAGCTTTACTAACTTAAATAAATACATTAACTAATAATAAATAATATAATAATAAAACAAAAAATTTATACGGTTAGTAATATACTAGATACAAAGGTAATAATTCAAAACACAATCATCTAAGAAGACCACACTCTAATCATCATAATAAGACTTTACAATCTAAAAATACAACCTTCAAAACTTTGACAACAACAACTCGCTAACTCGGAACCACGAATTTTGCATGAACAGAAATAAACCAAATGATACTAAAAACCTAACTAAATTAATAACAAGGTAATCAATTTGAATTTCGTTTTTAGTGTAATCAATCTTAATATCTCAATATATATCTATACTGCTTAAAAAGGTAATTTAATTAAAATATCAGAAATTACCCTTTAACACTATTAAAACTTTTAAATCAAAAACCACAAAAAAGTTGAGAACGGAATCTGAGGCATTCGACTCTGAGGACAAACACGAACTATATGATTATTACTTTTCAAAAATTAAAGATTACAAAGTAACGCAGTAAAACAAAAAATTTCATCCTTTCTTGAGCATACCGTCAGCACATAAGAATGTAATTTAGAGAAAATAGTAAATATTACAGACGTTTTAAAAGACTGTATTTTAAAGTACCGTTATTCTGAAAAGGGGTTAATTAATTTTTTGTATTTTTGATTAATTTAAAGTAGAAGGAAGAGATATATATATACAAATATATATTATATATATATTATATTAATATATATTTAATAATATATATAATATATAATTATATATAATAATATATATAATATAATATATATATACTAATTTGACAGTAGACGACGCACTGCTCACTGGCTGGGTCTTAATCCAGGAGATTGTGGTGGTGGTAGTGGACTTTTCCAGCACAAATACTAAGCAATTATACTCCAGGAGTAGTCCGGGACCCAACTTTTCACGAACACAACATCTACTATAGCATGTAACTTTTACTCTTTAGTTATTATAATTGTCTTCATTCAAAATGTATCCCAGTGATGAGCGACTTGCTTGTCGCAGAAAAATTTTGCAAATTGTTGGACCCAAACATCCCAATGCTGTGGAAGAACTTGTGGAAAGATATGTTTTAAGAGATAAACCAATCAGAATTCCTGCAATTCAAGAAAGATACATTCTTCAAGTAGATCAAGCAAAGGAAGTGCGAAGATTAGTAAGGGTTATTAGAACTCTCGAAAGAGAATCTCAAGAAAGAGCAAAGAGGGCATCATTTAAGTTTGAGGGACAGGTCACAACTAACAGTCCACCTAGTAATGATTACAGAGAGGATGAACAGTCTATAGAAGAAGAACCTCCGACGACAGAAGAAACAACTAATGAAAATGTGATAGAAGAAACATCAGAAAGTTGTGATGGCATTGATTTGTCTCATAATGCCAGTAAATATAAAGTTGTTGAACTGTCTACTCAAAGCTTTGAACATCTTTCCACTCCAAACCAAATAATGCAACCAGAAGATAGTATAATTGCCGGAATTAATAGTCCTTGCGACTCATTGTTGTTCTCCCAATGAAATGAGAGCGATGACATAAGAGACCTTAAACAAAGTATAAATAGATTGGTGAATAAGAATTCTGAATTAACGGCCATGTTTAAGACATTTATTGAAACCTATAAGGAGAAATTAAATGCTCCATATGATAGTATGTATAAACACGAATGGCTAGAGGGTTTGCCAGCAAGGATCCAAGTTACAGTTCGAAACAGACTCCACGTTCCCCTTTCAACAAGTGACATGTCCCGAACACGTAATTTCTCACATCTCACTTCCAGGACCTCCCACATACATTCCAGAACCAGTTTACAATTATCATATCAAAAGAGCAAAGTTTTAATTTTAGATGTTACATGTTTGGAAGTACAAAAGTTTTGAGTATTTGTTCTTCAAGATTATATTTGTGTTGAGAGTTAGCACCCAAGTATCAAAGCTCATTCTGATCAATTTTCGATTAGTTTTATAGGTCAAGTGCTACTTGACTTTTCTTTACAATTATATTGTACGAAAATGTATAAACATATTACGTTTAACCATATATCTGTGTTTTTGTCTTTTTATATTAATAAAGAATATATATATATAGGTATGAAGTAACTATATAGCTATACAGTCTTAGGGTCTTATTTCTTAAGTATTCTTTAAAATATAATTACTTATTATAAACTATTCAAAAGAATTTGATTGAGCTTAATAAAGAGTTATTATTTACTTCATTCTCTATTATACTTACTTAATATTAGGTAATTAAAATAATAACGTATATATATATATTATATAGCAAATAATCAGTATTAAAATTACATTTAAAAATAGTCCTTCCAATGGGTACCTGAGGTACATCATTCAGGATTCCTTGGAGAGAAGTTTGAGACCTATTAATCGTACCACGTAAATATTACTTCTTTTTCTATTACTATTTATACATTTTTTTAATTTAGAGAGCAGTATTCTCGTTTTTTTACCCAGGTGTTACACAAAACCTGAACAGTCAACTATTGTATATGAAAAGATAAGTATTAGACTTACGAGCTCTTCTTATCGTCATATAATTTTGTAATAATTATTTACGGTAATAATGGCTAACATCCTCTCACTTTATACCAGCCTTATCTGTCCAGTAATGGAATTATATACCTTTGGAATATTATTCTTACAATATAAAAAGACTATCAGCATACTGCGTATACAATCAGCTGTAGGGGTTATTGAGAAGTTAGGTTAGATAATTGGTAAAATTTTTAAAACTCTCCTTTTTCTTACAATCTATTTTATTAGCATCTTCACTATTATAATGCGCTATTTCTATTAAGATGTAGATTTGAAACGCATGAGGCGGCGGAAAGCGGAACGAAAATCAAATGATATAAAATGTCAACGGTAATTCAATGATTTGAGGTTAATACATTAGTAAATACAGGCTTTTTCAAAAATGTAATTTAATTAAAACTATTAATAAAAAATCCTAAGCATAGGTTTATCAATTTGAACTACATAATAATTATAAGTTTTCCTGTGTTGCATTGGTACTTCAAAGGTATTTTAATGATTCGTAAGCATAGGAGCTATTTTTTAGGCCTAATATATTTTAAGTTTTTATAAAACTTTGATGAAATCGTATACGTAACAGTTATTTGTAGATAACTACCTTGAAAAATAACTTAAAATGATATATTTATGAGAATATTTTTATAAATATGTTGTTTTGAATCCGGGGTTGGGCCTTCGGCCCCCCCGATTCCCTCGCAGAGCGGGGCCCCCGCTCGCTAAAGACCTCGTCTGGGTCGAGGGGAGTTTTTTTTTTTTAACAAAATACCCATTAAACAATATGAAAAAATATCGAAAAAATTATAAATAATAACAAATGAAAGAAATTAGGAAAAAAAAATTAAATTCCAACTCAAAACTCATAAAATAATAATAATAATACATAATAATAATAATATAATAATATAATAAGTAATAATAATAATAGATAATATAATAATAATAACATAATCATAATCATAATAATATCATATATAATAATACTATAATACTATAATCCTAATAATATATCATAATAATTATAATAAAATTAAATAATAATCATAATAATCTAAAGAAAAAATAAAAATCATTAAATAAAATCATTAATAATAATCATATAACTAATTATAATCATAATATATAAAATAATAACAAATTAATAATAATATAATAATAATAATAATAAATAATAATACAATAACTTATTATTGTAATCCTTACTTAAAAAATTAAACAATGCAAATTAAAGCAATAAATATTAGAAATTGGCTAGCAATATAAGAAAAGGCCGAAATTCGTTGTTTTCTTATCGAAAATTCTCCTTCACTAAACGTATAATAACGGAAGTCCAACATCTTATATAAATGTATCCATATATTATTACAATATATATATATATATATAATATATATATTATATTATTATATCTCGATTAATACATGATTGGTAATAATTCTAAAACGATATAGAAATATTAACTTCTTAGATATAGAGCTATGAGGAGAGATTTAAGGAGTTAGGAATGTGACAAGGCTAATACTAAGTATAACTATATAATATATATAATATATATATCTCGAATCACAAATGGCATTATATTTTTATTATATATATATAGAGCTTGACAGTTCAACTTACAAGAAGCTAAGATACTTATTATCATATAGTATCGGAATGTACTGAAAGCATCATTAATCTGTAGATTATTGGAGATAATCATCTGATAATAAGACATATATAAATAAAAAGTATATATATATAGAAAGTAATAAGTGGCCTGAATAATTAGACTGAAAAGATTTTGAGAGGAATAAGTTGAAGATAGAGATTGTAGATTATATATTGATTATAGATTGAAAAAATTTTAAGCATATAGCAACAAGAAGGCAAATCAAAGGCACTTCTGTTAAATTTGTTAGAAAAAAAACTCATAGGACACACAAACTAAACCTTGTAACTTAAAACATTATTGCAGCCTCTTTTAGAATATATACTCAATTAGTATATGATATAGTTTTTAATTTCAACAGGTTAGGTTGTAATATAAGAGTTAAAGTTCATTAATTGAATGATATACATATAGAAAATAACCTATATAATTTACGGTATCTACAACTAATAATCAGGCTGATTATTATACAATATATACGACTAAAATCTATCGTACTTACAATATGCACTTATTTTATCCTCCCACTGTTCGGCTAGATTAGGTAAAGTAAGATTTACGAGAAAATCTCAATGAAACGAACTGAGTAATGTAGCGTCACTGCACGAGTGAACTAGTAACGAGTGGGTAGTGATAAGTGGTGAAGAATCTGGCTAGGACAACATATCCATTTAATACCAGTTTTTAACCAGATTTATAATAAAGTCGTCTAGCATACCATTTTTGTTTATGTAATAGGGCGTGTGTTTGATAACCTCGTTATCAGTATTTATTTGGCAATTACATCTTTTTGTGTATGGGCCGTTGATTTATATCTCAATCGTTAATTTTTTTGCGATTGCTACGGTTAATAATAAATGAACAGCGGTAACGCCTATCAAACAATATGTCGTGAAATCTAAAAGTATCTTCCACTGAGACATTTGCTTCTTTAAAACGAAGCTTATAAGGGAGATTAGCCCACACACTCTATATACAAGAACTATGATTTTAGTGCCACAAAGCTTCAAAGAGGGCTCGAAAAAAATGTTGATAGACCCATTCCGCACAACGATGAAAGTTGTTAGGATGCTTAGTGATGGAGAGAGTACTTAGCCGGTTTCAGTTGCATAGGATTTAGCCAGGAGAAATACACTGGTATTTGGATAAAAACTGCAGTTCCAAGAATTTTTTAGTGAATCGCAATCTTGGTACACAATGCTGAAAAAATTTAGTGCAACTTAAGTGCCAAGAAAGACCTTGTTCAGTTGGAAGCAGTAAAGCGATACATGGTCAAAATTTGTCAGGATTTACTTGAAATATACTCGAAATGGAGAACAATTTTTGGATAAAGTTAATAATCAATGTATATATATATAGCGATGTAATCATGATCAGGTTTTTGGAGTACGAATACTGAGAAACCTAAACGGCAAATAAGTGCGGAAGTGGCACAAAAAAATATAATCTCTCACTGTCCGAAGAAAAGCACGAATGGAGTAAGTTTTTGAAAAGTAGAATTTTATCCTAATTACGTACATATTATATTTTTATGATAGAGCAAACGAATACAACCAGGCGTTGTATTCGTTCGAATAAACTGTCCTTGGACCGATTACTCTAAATGAGTACTAAATCAGGATATCAGAAACCAGACATTTAGCAAGACGATTGGGTGCTTTCACCACGATACGTCAGTCATCGGTCGCCACTGCTACTCTTACAAGTATAAGAATTTCCTGGCGAAGACAACATATCAAGTATCACATCCTCCATAAACACCAATCTAGATTTACGAGTTTTCAACCCCAACTTTTACTAAGTTAGAGATAAGTGTGTCTATTTTAGAGAACGGATATGTAACAAACATCACCATAATAAATACTGTAAGCACGTGAACATAAACCACGCTATCAGGAGAATGACTCAGTACTGGTATGAGACAAGTAGAAGAATACGATTGGAACCGCTGTAACTCCCAGGGTCATACTTCGAAGGATGACTATACTTGTAAATTCGGATAATGTTAATACATATATTAAAGTAGCGACATCCGTACACTTACTTGGGACATTATATCTATAAGTGAGATGGTGTGTTAGCTTTATATTATTTAGTCTCGTGGAAATGAAGTAAGAGATAAGTAGTTATAACTAGGGATGAATATGAAATGAAAGAGAGTAGAGAGAGAGAAAGTACAGAGAAAGAGAGATATATAGAGAGATAAAAAAGATAATAAGAAGAAGAAAGTATATAAGAAGTCTGAAATGAAAGATATAACGTAAGAAGAGAGAAGGCAATATTATCTAATACCACTATTTACAATAAAAATATTTATCATATTTATATAGAAATTCAAAAACTAATTAACATAATAATTAAAATAAGTAAAATATTTATTATTATTAAACTATTATATTATTAGATCATTGAACTTACATTTATCTATATATACTTAGTATTTACTAACTACTTAGTATTATATATATAATTAGAGTCATTTAAGCAAAGTGCTAACACAAATTTTGCTTTTAATTTTATATATATTTTTATAATTTTATAATTATACCTATATATATTATATATATATATATACCATATAATATATTTACTTTATTCTGAATTAATCATATGAATATAAAAAAGAATGCATACATATAAAAAGTGTAGTTCATAATTATATATTATATATATATAATTAATATATCATATTTTTAATAAATCTATGTTACTATATATTTATATATAATATATATATATAATAATCTAATTACTTTTTGCATTACCTTTTAACAAATAATAATTACATAATAAATATATAAGAAATATATATATATAATATATAAATATATATTATATATATATATATATATAATATAATATACTAATATAATACCATATTATATATATATTAATATATATATATTTTAAGCTATATTAATATTTATAAATAAGTATTAATTATTATATAATTAAGATTAATTAATATAATTGTATATATAAATTAATATATATTATATATTAATATATATATAATATATATATTATATTATATAATAATATGCTATATCATATACAAAATGACATTGAGTTATCTAGCAATTTGCAACCATTAGTATTGTTTATTTAAATATAATAAGATTATTACTATGTTTAGGGGCAAAACACCACTCATCACTATTCAAGATTCTTAAACCCAACTATATTACGTAATCATAGTTAGAGAGTAATGTCAAAAAATTCGTACACAATATCAAAGTGCACTGAATTCTGGAAACGTGAGAGAGAAAGAACATAAATATACTGTAAAGAAGAGTAGAGGAGATGTTATGTAGATTAAGCCTTTACGGACACTTATAGATTCAGGAAAACATCTTGAGAGAGAAGCTGATCAGAAAGAAAATAGTAATTGAGTTATTAATATTATATTTTTGCAACCATGTTCCTTCTGATGACTCCATGTTGAATATACTTAGCTCGATTATTTATAGAAATTGAAGAGCCACTGAGATATATGAGTATATAACGTAATACAGAAAGTTATTGAATTATAGTTAACAAATATAGAGTGACAATGTATGTTTTGCCTGCCAACACATTGATGGAGTCTTTCTACTAACTCATTGAGAGAGCACGAAATAGGCACACATTGATGGAGTCTTTCCGAGAAGTTCACGAGTTTCCGTTTATCTCAAATAGATTTGCATTGATTTCCACTCGTATCCTTTCCTTAAATATGAAATAATTTATATTTACCACCTGCGGTTTTTTAACATTTCCTCAGGAGTACGCGTTGATATATAAACTGAGGCGTATTTAAAAAATCATGATTCTAGAAATCTTAATTCCCAGATCAAACAATAATTATGTACTTGTTACTTTTAGGGATTTTCTCTTCTATATGTATTCTATTTATATTGGAGGAAGACCTTATATTGTATTGTTCAGCAAAGTATTTAAAATCTTGTTACACTTATATTAAAGTGAAATATATATGATAGTTTAAGATTAAAAAGCGATTCTGATTCCATTTTTATTTGAGGAAAGCTGTGTGTGTTGACAATCCTGACACCTGCGAAAAGAGCCATAATTGGGAATGACGTTCTCTACTGTTCCGGAAGCACGAGTTTCCGTTTCATCCAAATATTGCATTGATTTATTACCTAAAGAAAAGTGACAAGGGCTCAAATCTGGGAACCATGTCTGCCACACCACGTCTCCCATTAAAGAGATCAAAGTCATTGTGACTTTTTCCTTTGATGATACCTAAAGGAAAAGGTTTTCAGACATCGTCCTCGAATTCTTGAGGATTTGAAGGAAAGAATCAGAGGAAATCGAGGCAATTCCATTCCATCAACGTATTGCCAACAACGGTCGCTATTTGTCTGATATAATTTATAAAACCAATTAAAAAAAAACTATTTTTTTAAGTATTTTTCAATAAATATAATCACTTTTTTCTAGACAGTTATGTTTTTTTTAATATCCATTCAAAATGTCAGAGATTTTTATGCCTCACCCTTTATAATTTTAAATTCAATAAATATTTTAAATCAAAACAAAAGGATGTTTCTAATGAATCCAGTTTTAAAGAATATACAAATAAAACGAACATCTTTGAATTTTTTTTTAAAAGACGTTAAGCATTCTTTAGTGAAAAAAATGCAAGAAAATACAACAGAATATTCTATAAAACCTATATAAACATATAAATAATATATATATATATAATATAAAATATAATATATATTAATAATAATACATTTATGGAGTGTATTTTACATTTGGGTTTATAATTTACTCACACCTTAAATTTACTTCTCATATTTATATAAAATAATAATATATATATAATATAATAATATAATATATATATAATATATATTATATATACTATAAACTATTAATATATATATAACTAGTAAATATATATATATACAGTATATATAAATATCTTTGTCAAGATATGCATAGAATATATAGAGATATTCACATATTACTTATATATTTTATATTGAGAAAAATGCAAGAAAATACAAGGTATAATATGCTTTTATGGCAGAAACTTCATTTTCCAATGGATGATCCAAACAAGTAATAATAGACAATGCGTATTACAAGCATTTTTTTTATAGTTCACACCTCACAGGCATATCCCTATTCTAGGAAGGGAACTTCTCTAGGTAATTTCTATTTAGGATCCGAACTAAGGATCGAACCCGCGCCCTTGCCATGCGACTCTGTCCCTCTACCAATTGTTCCTCTATCCACCACCTATCATAGCTGATGAAATGTTACACATTATGATATAAAGCTGCCCAAACGAAAGGACTAAAAGAGTAAAACCCGTTACCATTCTCAGACAACTTTGTAATTCTTGCTTTATACAGTAGGAGAGCACCACGGACTCTCGTTGGGAGGGGTTTATTTGCCTTGAACTCTTGGTAGTCCTGGACGGACGGCATATACCCTTCGGTAGTAAGGTCCACTATCAAAAACAAAAAACAAAAACAACAACTTTAAAGTTGTAGAATCAGGTGTGCTCCGAGTTATGAGGCCTAAGGACATCTTTTAACTTTTTTATTTGCGACCCAATTTGCACTAGATTTACCCAGGAAGCGCGTGGTGGAAGATTCAAAGGTTCATAACTGCACACTACAGTAAGCATAGCAAAAGTGTATAGTCATGAAAATGTATCAAGTTGGTTTAAGCATTGAAATAATGTATGTAAAATACTCGTTATGGAAATTTGTAAACCATTCTTTGTTTTAAATACCTTTAACCACTATATTATAGGTGGAGGCGTGTTTAAGAATTGCCGTTAGGAGATTCAAACACGTTTTAAACACATGTACAGTATATTAAACATTTTATTACTATAATTTTTGAATTACAGTTAAAACTCAAAATTCAATTCTGCATCACGCAGCATGGCTATAATGTTATCAATATAATACTAGTATTTCATTGTAGTAGTTAATAATAGTAAAACGCATTAGAGTAAAGAAATATCATTAAATTATGATAGACCTCCAAAATCTAAATTCATCTCAGTTGCAGTAAGATACCTGTAGAAGATCTGTTCTTCCCAATTTCTATTATTATCCCATATTTAAATCTATTAATATTTCTATATTAATTAATATTAATTAATATCTATTAATTTCAGCTAACAAAATCTCTCTCCTCCCCTCTCTCTCTCTCTCTTATATATATATATATATATATATATATATATATATATATATATATATTATATATATATATATATATATATATATATATATTATTATACTAATTATATTATAATATATATAATATATATATATACTAACTATATATATCATTTATATATATATATATATATATATATATATAATATATACTATATATAATAATACTATAATATTATAATAATATATATATTATATATATATACTATATATATATATATAATTATATTCTAGAGGTGGGCACGTTTATTCTTTTTAAGGGTAGTCCGCTAGCCGCACTCGCACTCCCGAGAAAACGTAGCTCCGCTAGCAAACCGTCCGCACCCTATTCAGCCATTCAAACCTCGCTATCGCAAGTCCGCACGTCGCACGTCTATCCACTAATAATGTGCGACTTACAAAAAAGTACTTTAATATTAAAATACTAAATAGTATATATCCATACAAAAGTATTATTGTTATATTATATGAATTTAATAGAAGTGTTTTCAAAATTCTATCTCTTCTCTTTACTCCTCAAATGTCTTCCGTCAAAGAAACAAGAGATCCCTATTCCTTTCCAAAAAGATTAGCATGCCTCAAAGATTATAAGAGCAGTTAAGGCTGGACCTCTTTAGCCCTCAAAATTCCCCACCAGTACTAAATATTCGCTCCATACAGCAGCAGAACTAGGGGGTGTTATTATTTTTATGAAACAGGTTCAACAAAATTCTGCTTTATGCTAAAGGCTGAAAGGGGGAAGATGTCCTGGTGAGAGGAGTGCTGGTGTTAGTCGCTTCCAGCACTCCATTGCTAATTTAAGGTCTCACCTAAATCATTCTGCCTCCCTTCTGAAATTTTTTGACCACCCTGTCCCACCCATAAGAAGTTCTATTTCGTTCAAGATTTTAGTAGAATCAATTGAAAGCCTCGACGCTGCAGAGTCGATGCTAATGCTACTATGAGTCATACCTAAATTATTATATATATATATATATACTATAATATATATACTAATTATTATATATATATATATATTATTATAATATATATATATATATATAATATATATAATTCATATTATATAATATATATACTATTAGTATATTATATATATAATATTATATATTATTCTAATATATTATTATATCTATATTATATATATATATACGAATATATATATATATATATAATATATCTATAGATATGATATATATATTATAATATATACTATTATATATAATATATATATAATATTTGGGTCTTACCAGATATCGATTTAGATTGTGCCTAGTTATTTATAGCAATAATAGTTACTAATTAAGTCTTATAGATGAAGGTAAATAGCCATTCAGTCTTATAAAATCAATTTAAAATGTTAATTTGTTATTATGGTACATTAAGGACAGTTGACGAATTGGTTTTGGAGAAGTTTAATTATATAAGAAAACAATACAAGTCTTAGACTAAAGCTCTAAATTAGTTAAACCTTTAAATAAAAATATATATTCTCTTATTATAACCAATAGAATTCTTAATAAGTAAACTATTTCCTTTTCAAAAAAGGTTCAATTGAAATAGCGGAAACTTTTCTTGATCCGCACGTGCAAGTCCGCCAAAATTTCCTAACGACTCCGCACCTCCGCTAGTCCGCACTATCTGGTAGTCCGCTCGGAGCGACTAGCGGACTAAAGAGCGGAAGTGCCCACTTCAAGGATATATTAATATATATAAATATTTAATATATTATATTATACTAATATATATATTATATATATTATATTTATATTATTATATTATATATATAATATATCTATATATATATATATATATATATACTTTCTCTTTTTTTTTTATTACAGACATCACCACCGCTCACGGCAAAGCCCTATTCAAGGAGGGTGTTAAATCAACAAAAACTATCTAACACTAACGCAATCACGGCAGCTGAGCACAGGCGCGGGCTTTAAATAGAGGAATTTAAATTGAGTAGGAAACACAGAAGATGAAGAGAATTCCACAGAACAGAGTGCAGGAAAGAAGGAAGACCACCACAGCGAACTAGTCTGGAGGTTGCTAATATCCAACTCACAAAATGCCTCATGCTTGCCGAATAAACAGGAGTCCCCTTTGTGCTTGACTGCAGGTCAGTCTTAAAGGCCAATGGTGGAGCACTGACGTGCCTGGAATGACGCCTCCATTCCCGCGAGGGTTTGCGACATTACAAACCCCAAGGGAGCGACAGGAAGAGTAGCCTCTATAGAAAAGAGCTAACAAAGCAAGCCAATCAATCGCGCCGCATGAGGAAAGTAGGAGAGGCGTCAAAGTGAACTACTGAAAGCAAACGGACAGTTATGAAGTTCTTTTTTGCCTTTGACCTCGACCTCCTACCAGAGGCCGGCTGAACCTGAGCCCCCCTAGAGTTTTGAGGAAGCGTAGCTCCTACCAAGGAGGGATGCAGGGCCCTCTGTATAACTGGAGTAACCTGTGGAGAGCGAAAAAAAAGTCTCGCAAGCTTCTTAAATCTAAACAGAACTCCAGTTTCTTTGAGGCCGCCTTTAGCAACCGTTGTGTTGTGATGTGAGTATTCCAAGACATTTTGCTCTGTTAATATGTTACAAGGCACCGAGCTCGCCTCTCCCGTATAATTCGACTCAAACAGACCGAGGACGAAGAAACCGTCAGAAAGAGACTAGACAAGTGGGTAGAAAGAGAGTGTCTATAGAGGGGAGATTTGAAGAAGCTGAGTTTTTAAAGAATTGACATCTCATCAAGGCGTTGCGCCACGAACCCCACCCGAAATTTCACAGAAGTCTTCAGCGAGATAGAATCGGCAAAGCCCCTCCGCCCGCGCCATTCTAGAAGTAAAAGAGGGAGCAGAATTGAAATTGAAGTTGAAGAATGAGGGGTCGAAGTCAATCGGCATAGATGTACGTGAATAGAGTTAGGACTTGTGCAGCGTGCGAAGCACTCATAAGTGAAAATAGAATAAAGTAGGAGAATAAACAGAACCCTGAGGAACACAACTATTGACAGGAAAGAAGAGACGTCGCGCCCATCACCACAACAAGCCGATGATTGAGCGGCAATTTGCAAAAACTAGACATAAGTAAGCTGCAAAGAAAGGAGGAACCAAAGAGGGGACTTGGACAGCAGCTGACGCCGCTGCCATTTACGCCGATCAAAATGCTTTAGGAATGTCAGCGGCCACCACGCAAAGTTCCCGTAGTTCCTAAGGGCGGAAAACCATAATCGGTTTAAATTAGAAAGTATATCACCAGTAACCTTGAAACGCCGAAAGCCGTACTGGCGATCAGAAGAAGTGAATGAGATTCCAGATGGTCTACGAAGTGAGAGTTGAGAAGGGTTTCAAGATCATACGATAAGAATACAGGTGGAGCTATATGGCGATAGTAGAAGATCAGGAGCGGCTCCTTTTTTACGGAATAGGTTGGACATGTGCCTGCTTCCAACACTGAGAAAATGTTAGTATTGAGACATAGAGAATATAGTTGAACGAGGGGAGGGCGCCAGCTCGGCAGCACACTCCCTCAAAACTCGGGGAGGAATGCATCCGGGCCCCCCGCCTTCCAACGTTCATAGATCTCAGGAGCCCATGCATTTCCGAGTCAAATGTAATCCAGGGCAAGACATAGGACCACCGAGGGAGAAGGTGGAGGAGGAGGAATGCCGAGAATCGTCCAGGGTGAGTTAGAGGAAAATAGGAGGCCGAAGAGATTTGGCCTTTTAGTTGGAGAGTTAGCAACAGGAGCTATCGATCGAATAAGAGGAGGAAAGGTAAAGATTTACAGAAGTTGTTAGAGATATTTTTGGCAAACGAGGCCAGAAAGAGTGATCAGTAGGAGAACCAAGGGGTTAGCGCACTTTCGTATCATGAAAGCCCGGCCTTTGGCTCGTCGAAGACGTTCCCTGCAACGATTCTAGCGGAATGAAATTTACGCCGAGAGTGATAGGGCGAACGAGAATTTTCCACCCGATAAGCGCTGTCTCTGGCTGATAGCTAATGGCCAAAGAACAGGCCACGATCTACGACACATGGACTTATGAGTGAGAGAATGAATTTGTCGTCAAGAAGAATGAACCCTGCTCAATCCCGTCACCGATTACAGCTTCCCACACTTGTGCAGAAGCCACGTGAGACGCGAGCTCCATCGCCAGTCACAACAGTGCAAGTATACAGTCCAAAGTAAATAAGTTTAGCGTGGTAAGGAAAGCGACGCGTAACGCCCACATGAGGTCGAGCGGCAGAACAACGACCACACAGATGTGCGCCCAGAAATAACGCGATAGGGAACAGTGATATGAAGCTGAATAGAGACGAGAACGAGAATATTCGAAGTTCTGAAGAGCGCTATCAAGTCTGTGATCAGATTTAACAATAGGACGAAGAGTAAGGCTGAATATTCTATATGATTGAAGGGACTAGTAGTGCACACTGAGGTCCACAGTGCCTGGTGCAGCATTGGTGGGGATAGGACGATCCGGAAGTGTGTAGGTTCTTTGATTAGTTGCTCCAGATCGTTAAGAATGATGAAATGATTGGCCTCCTCCCCACCTAAATCAGTATGGAGGACCCCAACCAATCAGTGTTGGGTACATTGAATCCCCTAAATAGAGGACTCCCAGTATTTGCGAATGAGAAGATTCATAACAGTCTCCGTGAGAGGATGTTAAGATATTTCAAAAAAGAGTTGAAATCTGTTCCTGTTAGGGAACGTAGCAGAAGCACAAGATTTTGTAGTAGAAGGAAGAAAAGACTTTGAGCCACAAAGCGATCGAAGTTAGGAGATTCGAGATTCACGAGACGTGTTACAGGAGTATTGATGTTTACATAGGCACACACTCCACCCTTCAGACGGAAATTATGAAATAAGTTATAGTTAGATACATTAAACGAGTTAGAGGGTGAATTCTTAGCCATCTGAGTCTCAGACAGGAGCAAAAGGTTAGGGTTAGAGTTAGATAGATGATATTCAACAGAGACGAAGTTAGATTTTAAGCCGCGGATGTTGGTAAAGTTAATAGAAATAGAATATATATATATATATAACCAATTGCTAAATTGCAAATCCACTTTCATGCAGATGACCACCCTTTTTTTACTCTTTTCATTTGAAAAGCGTCTCACGTAATCTAGAGAGCTTTTTAATAGAGATCTTTCTCGAATAAAGGAGGTATTAAGAGGTTTGGTTTTCTGGGTTGCTTTCTCACAAATTCACCTGCCCGCTCAAGATAGAGAAATCGTCCGTAATTGTTTGTAGGATGCACTAGCATTTCTAAAGTGGTTCCACACACATATAGTTTTTACTTGAAGGTTGGGAGTAAAGACTGTTCATACGATTAGGAAACCATATTTTCTTCTCTTCCTTACATAAATTTGTTGGCATTTCCTTTTCTCCTGCATCCCTCAGTTTTTGTACCCACTTTACAAGCTTCTAATAAATTAGGCCTTCTGGAGTACCGCTTTGAATTTTAATACAATACTTCAGTAGTTCGCTCTTTAAAGTGCTACCATTCGTCTTTGTTTGATGCATACATATCTTGGATGACCCCTCAAACAGCTCTTCATGAAAGCGTAGTGTCTACCTCCTTTCGCTTTATCAACTTTTCCGATCTAGTATTGCAAATCGAAATGTAGTACTGTCCCTACACTATCGTTTTTACAGTGAACACAACTTTTCTAAACACTGTAGTGGCTAAAGTTCTTAGGTAATAACGAACTTCAAATATCTTACCACATAGCCTCCTCTTTTATCTCTCCAGCTCCGATCCCCGATATAAATCCTGATTGTTCAATACATGTGCTCCACTGGTAACTTCTTGAAGCACACTACTACTACTTCCTCTTTTTCCTATTCAATTTTTTGTAAAATTATAAACTTCTTGTAAAATAGCATGTTGGCCTTTACTTGCGGTTCAGAAATTGAATTTTCTTCACTAGTTCTGATGGATTTTATGCAAGTCTTTAGTTTTTCCCTACCAGGCAACATAAATAATAGGAATTGTTTCTAAAAAATACTTACGAATCAAGAGATTTTACAGTGCGTGAAGTTAATGTCGAATATAGTTATTTATTAATTCAGAAACTAAGTATATCCAATATGATAGAAAGTTGACTTCTTAACATTTTAATCAGTCGCAATTTTATTTGTAATATTTTTAGTTTTCAAACCAGATATTTTGAAAATTTTCTTTTGAGAAAAGGTCGAATTTCCACACATAGTCTTTAATAATAAAATATATTCAAATTGGATGAATAGGAAAGAGTTGGAAAGTAGAAACTCAAAATTTGCAGTAAAAATTCAACTTTTCCTCATATTTCTAGAAAAATGAATCAAATCCTTTTTAATCTTAAACTTTATTTCATTTATTTTCAATTTTAAAATTTAACAAATACAAAGACTTACATAAAAATAAAGAAAATTCCTAAAATTAACAATTACTATTATTGTTGAATCTGGAATTAATATTTTCTAAAACACATTTTTAAATCCCTCATTATTTTCACCTACTCTTAGGAAATTTAAAAAACAGTTAAATTAATTTCTAAGGTAAGGATGAAGGTAAAAACCAAATTAATTTTATAAATTTACCCACATTTTATATAACTTATTAATACCAATGTAAGTTGAACTAATCAAGTTGTTAGTATCACATAACTTAGTTAATAACTTTATTGTATACGTTATATACTCATATATCTCAGTTCTTCAATTTCTATAAATTAATCGAGAAAGTATCATTTGGATCCGAGAGGAAATCTCTTAAATAATTTTCAATCATTTTCCCCAATGTCATTTCTTCAATGACTATCTTAAGAGGTCCGTAAAGGCTTATTCTAACACCCTTACAGATATTAGGTCTTTCCCCGTTTCCCAAAATTGCAGTGCAATAATTTATGAGAATTATACATCTTCTGACATGAAGTACATTATCTGTTAAGAATATATTTGTAGGAAAAATAGTAAAATTTTATATTAAAACATTAAAAAATGTAAACCTTCAAACAATGCTATTTTGTATGTATATATAATATATAAAAAATTATATATATAAATATTAAATTAATTAAATATATATAAATATCATATTTTAATTCTTATATATTATTGTATAATAATAAAAAAAGATAATGATGTTGTAAAATATATATAATTTATATAAATTATATATTTATATAATATTTAGCATAATAAAATATATAAATATAAATATATAAATATTAATTATAATAATATACTAATGATATAAAGATATATATATTATATGTGTTAGAGAGGGATGGTGTGTGGTTTGTGTCTATTGGTAGGTGTTTTACAGTGGTGGACGTGTGTTGTAATTATTCTCACTTACTTCATACTCCATGCAAATTTCTGCTCCCTCATATTACCAATGAAACTGTTAAGAACACGAATTTATTTAAATTGTTGCTGTTCTGATCAACTACTGCTATTTTTTCGATTTTTCTTTCTCCTATGATATGAAAACGAAAAAAGGAAACGGCTATTTTCTGTTTCTATACTAGTATGATATCTTTTCTTATTTGATTGTAATATTACCTATTTATATTTATATATATTATACTATATAATTTAATAATATATATTACTATTATTAGATAAGAACCTATATATACTATACAATGATAATAATAATACTTACTCTAATATCAATACTCTTAGCATTCATCTAGTTATATGCTTATAATTACTTCTATCTTACTATCTATATATTATAATATATATATATCTTCTATCTATTATACTCAATATACTACTATTATATATATATACTATCATT
>JABUQX010015770.1:0-7500 GCA_015478945.1 Trachelipus rathkii | reverse complement strand
ACCTAATAAGCTAAGAAAACGGTAAGTAGTATTAATTATTTGTAACAAAAATATCCCGTATATTTCCTAATCATGTATGCCCTAATGGGAATAAGAATGAACGCAAACCGGTATTGTCACCACCAAATGGATATATGATTTTGAGAAGTGTCATGTGAAATTAAATGTCAGTAATAAATATAATATATATAGGTGAAATGGTTCTTAGATCTAGATCGGTAATAATAGTGCAAACCCGATAAGAGAGTCAATTCTTGAATGCTAGTGTTGTCGTTTTATGAATTTGGTATTAAGGATAGGAATAAATAGATAATAAAATAATAAAAGATAATGAATAATAAAATAAATATAATAAAAAAACGATCTTTATTAATATTTTAACTGGGTATATAAATATAAATTAAATTATAATTGTATAAAACTATAATTATATTATAATATATATATTATCTAATATATTATTAATCATATTATAATAATAATGTGACGTTTTTTGGTAAATCCCTAATATTACTTTTATAGTTTACATGAAATCAATTTTAACACAGACGATTTTGATGTGTATGAATTAATCTTGAAATAAACCGAAATATTTTAAAAAAAAAAATGTATTGCACTAATTGTTGTTCTCTTTTACGCTATGTTCTTGATATATAAGTTGGACTACCATAATCTTTTGATGGAAAAATAAAAACCTTTATTTAGATTTTATCATTGGTGTGTGAATAACTAGTGGTGTGTGACGCTTTGGTTTAGAATTTGTATTTATGACTCCATGTTATTATATAATAGATGTGTTTGTTGTACATTGGCGTATGGTTTTGCCGTGTATTAATCTTACTTATTAGGATATTGCTATGTGTATCTATTATAGGTATTTATTAATGAATATGGGATTTTGGTTAGTGAGAATGGAACTCGATTGGTGATGAGATAGAAAAGAAAAAGATGATGATATGAGAGGAAGGTGATGATGTGAAGAGTAGGTGAGATATGAGTGTTGATGACGTTGGCACAGAAGGAATAAGTATTTTTTTTGATTTTTGATTTTTTTTTTTGATTGTATTGTTTTTTTTTATATTTTTGATGATTTTTTTTTGATTTTTGATATTTTTTTTTTTTTTTTTTGTATTGATTTGTCGGTTTGATCCGGGCTCTGAGGGAGAGAGGAGACTGTGAGACTATTAAAAGAGGGAGGATGAAGAGAGAGCGTTGGGTCGTTATTAACATTGTTTGATTGTTGTGCTCATCCTACAGTTTTTTAAAAGGACAGAAGTAAGTAACCATAATGAATCTGTTTTGCCCTTATTTAACCCCATGTTTGGTCTATTGGAACAATTACATGATATACCACTCTCCGTGATGATTATCTATATTCCCTTTGTAAGACAATCCTTCATGGTTAATAATAATTTTTTTTTTATCCCGTGTCGTATTTTTTCGATTCACATATACTAGGGGAAAAAAAAAAAGATTTATACTTAATATATATTTATTCTTTTGTAATTTAAAAAAATATCAGAACCGTGTTTCCTTTTTTCCCATGAACAAACATCTGTTACCCGACAAAGTTGTGCAGTTACCCTTCTCGAATAAAGAAACAAAAGGGACTGAATAAAACGGCATGCTACTTGCAGAAAACGCTTGTGGCTGTGGGGTAGAGGTAGAAGGCTGTTGTGACATATCTATTGACAGCGAATCGTCCTTCTCTGTCATATCTGGCAAGATTATTATATATTATATATACTATAACTTATTATTATATATATACTAAATATATATATTATTATATCTAATATATAGTTATATATATAATATAAGAAATATATTACTATATATTTATATTATATATATATATAATATTTATAATATATTAATTAATATATTATATATATATATATATATAAAATATATATATATACTAGTATATATATATAATATATAGTTATATTATAATATATAATATATATAATAGTATATATATACTTATATATTATATATATAATGAGAGAATATATAGATGATACCCTTCAGAAGATATATATAGGAATATATAGGTAAATATATCCACCTAGATAGAAGAAATATAACCTCCATAGTATATATATCACTATATTATGAGGATACATATATTAGTAGTAATATATAGGAGTATATAAATAAAGTATAATATATATATATATTAGTAAGTACCTAGGTAGTGATAAGTATATATATTATGTAAATAGCGGGTAAGCCAAAACAACTCCATATATATATTTATCCTCATATAGCCCTGAGAATAGATATACTACCCTATATAAGGGTATATATCATCTGTATTTTTTCCCCAAGACTGGGCGTAATGTGACTGTATAACAATCGTATCGGAAAAGAAATAGTAGCATAAGTGGTGTAAAAGCAAACCCAATACTAAGGAAAATAATATATAATATCACCACACTCTGTGATTAATAAAAAAAACCAATAAATATATTATTAATATATTATAAATATATATATAATTAAATAATATATGTTATTATATTATTAATATTTTTATTATATTATTTTATTTTTATTATATAAAATAATAAATAAACTCAATATATATATTATATATAACATTATATAATATTATATATAGAGAGAGAGAGAGACAGAGAGATGATGGTTAGCAGAGAGAGAAAGAGAGAGATAATCAGACAGATAGATAGATGTGTAGAAAATTATAGATATATAGAATAGAAAATTGATGTTATTGATAGATTGATAGAAAAAATATATATATATAATATAACTAGATATTAATAATATATATATATATATATAATATATATAATAATGATATATAATTATATTATTTATTTACTATATATATTATCAATTAATATTATATATTATAATATATCAAAATATCGAAATAAATAAATAAGTCAATGAATAATAATTCATTTACCTTGGTTTAGTCTTCTCTCCGATGAGTGGTTTGCAATCGCTATATAAGCCAGACAGGAGGGGTTGACAGGAAATCGATTTCTATCGATTGTCGGGTTTAGTTTTTTTTGGGCGCTGCATGATCCCGCGCTCTTCATTTTTAGAGTTCCCCGCTTTGTCTTTCTGTTGTTTTGTTGGTCGTAATTCAATTTCTAGGTCTTTTCCTTTATCTAGGCTTTCTTGTTTTTTATCGTTATTTGATGTTTCGACCTTCTTGCCTGCATTATTTCTTTAAGCGTTTGTTGAATTTATCAAATCGTCTTACTAGAAACTTGAGGAGATAGTATATTTACGGTTGATGTGAAAATAAACAAGAGCCGTTACATTCCTCCTTCTTTCTCCTCCATTTTCACACCTCCGTGTTGCCTTCGCGTTTCCTCAATCGTGATTTCGTGAACGAATGATTCCACAGGCGATCGGTCGATTTTTTCAACGGGTACTTTATCGACCATCTTCTGTTCGGATGACTCCTCTGGAACTTTATCGCCGGCTACTTCATCCTCTTCAAAGGACTCATCTCTGCTAATTAGGAATGTACATAGGGTCTAGGCATTTTATCTTGATAGTGCGTATCCTGATGACTTCATCTTGTATTTTGGCTTTCGGATGCTTTAGTTCGGAATCTACATGCCGTCATCGATGTAGCGCGTGTGTGAACAAACAAAATGGTTGAACTACAACGGTTTTCAAAACAATTTCATCGGATCAATCATAACATGCATCGTTACCCGCAGTTTTGAATAAGAGACTCTTGTTCATCGCGACCACACATACTCATATACATAACTCCAACTGAATGATTTTCCTTTTCCTGCCTTTGTTCGCTTTCTTCTTCACTCTTGGTGGTCCTATATCTCCTAGAAAAGGATGATTTTAAGTAAAAAATAAGTGTAAAAGCAAATGTCCTTTTTCCTCAGTTTTCTAAATAGGATAATCATCTGCCATGAGATATCGTGAGGCTAATTGGAAGTCTACAGCCGTTGTAGTATTTCTCCGCGGCGTTATTACTCCTGAATTATTACCCGAAGTCCCGACTACATAATATAGCGGGCGACGATAAAAGAGGAATTAATCCATTACAAAAAACCAACAAACAAAAAAAGAGAAATAAATAAAATGTACCATTTCGATAATATAACAAAAATGAACTAAATCGGGCCTATATATATACATTGCATATCCATAGCCAAGATACACGGCCAAAAAACAACATGACACATCCTAAAATACACAATCAGAAATAACATACCAATCTCACGACAAACACAGTCCAGAATAATGAACTAATCTGGCAAACAATAACCAATCTCACATCCGGCTGACAAAAGTTAATCTGTAACAATATCGCAATCCGATGTTCTAAAGGTAATCGCTCTTTTCGAAGCTCGTGTGTGGCTTAATATCTCCTCTTCCAAGATGGGGTCGATGCCCATTATCTGTTGGACCGTTCTGCTCGGTGGTGCAATTGTTTTTGCATATCGCAGCGTCGAAAGGTAACTCTCTTTTCATAATTCCAGTTTCCCTGATTATGCTGCTGCGCTTTCTATATAATTTACGATGGCTTGCTGTATTATGTCATATGGTTAACATGTGTTCATTTTCTATGTGAGGGATTGTACCATTAAGTGGTCACCACCAACATGCTGAACACTCTTTCACTTACATCTTGAAAATGGCCATATGTTTTTTTTGTAATCATTCTTACATGAGATTCGCTCTTTTGCAATGGGCTATGCAGTGGTTGCTAATTTACTGCTACAGCTTGACTGTATTGAAGTTAAAATTAATCTGTCGATAGAATATAAGGTACTTATTATCTACCCCATCACAGACCATTTACCCTAATAAAAAACGTATTAATTTTCTACCAGTAATAGTGTATATCAAGCTAAACTTGATTGCCACCCTGAATGATGGAAAAAATTTCCTATATAGTGATACTAGTAATATATAATTTATATTAACATATGCCCTCGCATCTCACTACGCCTTCCTCGTACTCAATCTGCTTCTCTCTTCTGCTCTAAATGCATAACTACCTGCATTGTAAGATATAATTATGATCTTTATATATAACTTAATAGTAGTACTTATAAGATTAAAATATCCATAAAACAACCCAGCTCTCAAAAAGCCCACCTAACTCGAAGAGCTATAAAAAACAATCAATTTTCTGTAGAGTAAATATTTATTAGTAGGAGGGCCTTATTGATAAGATAACCTAAACAATATCTTACGATAATATATAAACACACTCTTTCATATACGAACAAGGTCTATTAAACCCATATCCATAGTTCAATAAATATAGATTATTATAATTTGCAAACACCTACAAGCCTGAGCTCACTTAGAGGATATAATATATGTATACAAAACGCACTCAATTATGCAATTTTTCAGTGATGTATATATATTATTATATAAATTAAATAATTAATATATAATCATTCAGTATTATTGTATGTTTTATGATCGTACTTACTACCTATTATAACTTTCACGACATGATAGAACTAATTAAACCCCGTCCGTAATACGGACATTTATATAGCACACTTACATTCAGCAAACCAGGTCGATGTGATTACATATATATTATTATATAATATATATAATATATATATAAATATATAGTTTATATTTAATATTCATGCTATTACCGGTGGTGAGCATGAATAATAATGAATATATAAATTACCCAAGTCAAATACAGTTGATTATCCAAAATTATATATTCCAATACCATAATGTATCTATATAGTGATATTATAAAAACCGTTATTAATAGATTTCGAAAAAATTCCGATCTTTATTTTAGGCTACGTCCTCGTTGATGTGTGCTTCTAAAACTTCTAGTTTTTTTCCTTACTGGTGTTCAGTCGAACGTCTTCTTCATTTTGCCATTTCTTCGATTGCGCTTACTTCACGAATACGTAGAGTTCTCACGGTGGTTCCTACCAGTAAGTACTGATACACTGCGCTATTTTACATGTTTATAAATTGTTTCCTCGTTTGCTTAATATATATGATTTTCTCTTATCCCTGACATCCTACCTCTATCACTCTACCATTTTGGGTCGAAGGACCCCTATTATATATGTACAATGTTCTTTTATAAATATATGGAAATGTACAGGAAGCTAATGTGGAATGGTTTTTGTGATTGTTCTCTTCCTTCAAACCAGCTACTCCTCACTCCCGACTTATTTCCCTCCTCGTTTATTGTGACTTTCATATATAAATATATCTCCTATATAATAACCGTAACTCAAAAATAAGTCTTATCATCCTTTAGTGCTATATCCACTTCTCCTCTGTACTCAGCCCACACGTGATTTCACATACAACATTGTTTAATTTATATATTCTTTGATTAAATAAATTTTGTATCTCTTCAAATATATCAAGAATTTGCAATAAAAATTAATGAGTCTATGTATACCATCACTCATACACAACATGATCCGTCAAAAATATATATAAAAAAAAAAAATATTATTTAATATTCCTTTATCTTAATTATATACATGTGACTATAATATCCGTGATCCTGACAATATGTAAAATCCTCATTTAATACGGTCCTAACATTCCTATATATTTATTATAAAATACTATGTGTTTACTAACTGTGACCACTAAAACTATTAGCGACAACTATCTAATCAAACATGATTCTACTTCCCTTAAGGGATCAGTTAATCCTGACAATCTTACACTTACTAATTTACTCCAACAGGATATTAAAAAAGTCAATTATATATATATATATCATATTATATAATATATATATTATATTCATATAATAAATATATATATATTAATAGATATTCAATTGCATACATCCTATGTACCTTCCTATATGTATTAATCGTTTATATTAATATTAATTAACTTATTTTCTACTTATAATTATATATGTGTGTAATTATATTACTATATATATATATAATATATAAATATATGTATGATGTTGACGGGTTGTACCAGATTGCGTTTTAGTTGTAAGACTGAATAAGCTTTTATTATTGTTGAAAAAAACTTTACTTTTGTTTATTTGTTATTTTTCTGTTTGTTTTGAAAGTTAACATATATTCGTGTTGTGTGTGTGTGTGTAGAATGGTTTGCGGATGGTGGAGTTTTTAAGATCCTAATTTCATTATCATTGGTAAAGTTATCTCTAGAACAGGAAGAATCTTTTCAAGATTGTGCTTTGTGTGTAATACATTTTTTGAACAAAAAAAAAATAACTTATATATATATAAAAAAAGGAAGTTTTATTATTTTATATAATCATAAATTTAAGCAATTCAAAAAGCAGTGAGTTTCCCCATTAATTAAGATTAATGTAAAATGAATAATATAAATTAACATATAATAAATATGTAAATTAATAAATATAATAATATATAATATATATATTATAATAAATAAATAATAATCAAATTTAAAATAATAGAATATAGTTTTTAATATACTAATAATAATATATAATAGATTAAATATATTAATTAAATAATA
>JABUQX010015769.1:2500-59438 GCA_015478945.1 Trachelipus rathkii | reverse complement strand
GAGAGAGATATACTTATTACATGGTTAAAGATGATTTAAAGCAGTAAGTCAATAAAAAACGTGGCATAGCTTGATGTAGATGGGTGCTAGGGGCTGTCTAATATTTAATGATTTATTGTTTAATAGGTACGTAAAATATATGTTTAATAAAATTTCATAAAAATTTTAGTAAAAGTTATTTTAAAACTTGGTCGTATAAATTAATAACAAAAGTAATACAGTTATAATAAATTTTTGTTCAATAATAATGATTGATTATTATAGAAGTTTTAAGAAATTTGAAATATTTTATTATATTTGAATGATAATATAAATTAGTGTTTAATTAAAACATAAGTTTTATAAATTATACGTTATAAAAAATGTAAATGAAGTGTGCGTGGGTGGGCTGTGTGTGTGTGTGTGTGTGTGTGGTTGTGTGTTTGTGTGTGTGAGTGTAAGTAAATCTTGTGTGTAAGTAAATCTTGTGAGTGTAAGTAATCTGTGTGAGTGTAAGTAAATCGTGTGAGTGTATAGTAAATCTGTGTGTGAGTGTAAATTTAAGTGTCTATGGTAAGTGAATGTGTGTATAGTGAATGTGTGTTAAGTATCATAGTGAATTGTGTGTGACGCATGTGTTATGTAATGTAAGTGTCTATGGTAAATGTAAGTGTCATAGTGAAGTGTGTATAAGTGTCATAGTGAATGTTGTATATGTGTAAGTGTATGTGTGTGTTGTGTGTGTGTTGTTGGTTGTGGTGGTTGTGTGTGTGTGTGTGTGTGTGTGTGGGTGGGGTGTGTGTGTTAAATAATAATAAAATACTGAATGAAGTTAATATAACACTAAAGTATAATAAAATAAAATAATAAAAAATAATAAGAAGATGAATATAATTAATAATAAAATAATATAAAAGTATTAAAACAAAATAAAAAACATAATGTTAATAAATAATGTTAAAGTAGAGTAACAGAAAGGTTAAACAGTCAGCGAAAGTAAACGCTAATCTAAAGTAATCCGAAATGAAAAATTGAAACCTAAGTAAACATAGTTTAATAAAACCCCACGTGAAATCTGTAAATCTTTTGAGCTACTAATCCCCCCTGGTGTTAGGTCACACCTGTTTGATTTATGATTTACTGCTTTGAGTATTAAGTTTGAATATGTGAGTTATAAGCGTAAACATATGAGTAAGCGTAAACATAGTTAAAGCAGTAAAACATGAGTTAAAGCAGTAAATCAGTAAACAAAAGCATTATATCCCCCTGAGTGTTAGGGTAAAACCTTATTGATTTTACTGATTTACTGCTTTAAGGTATTGTAATGTTATTTTTTATTAAAATTCGTAATAGTTTAGTAAATAAAATGTTTAATATATTGCATCTGCACGTTAATTTTATTTAATACCTACTTCTATAATTACAAATTTCAAATTATGGTGTTCAAAGTGTTAATTGAAAATAATGTTAATAATATATGTGTTAAATAATAGGTCTGTAATGAGTTACAGTTTTAGGTTCGCGAAAATGTTTTTAATAAAAGAATGCTTAAGCATGAAATAAAATGAATGACTTATAGTATATATATTTTTCATTCGCGCGGCGGGTCGCACCTGTGGGTGCGGGTTCGTGGGACTTCACGCTG
This sequence comes from Trachelipus rathkii, assembly GCA_015478945.1. Lineage (NCBI taxonomy): Eukaryota > Metazoa > Arthropoda > Malacostraca > Isopoda > Trachelipodidae > Trachelipus > Trachelipus rathkii. Next base: position 57,814 of record JABUQX010015769.1, on the reverse strand, counting down.
AGAGATCATGCTGCGTCCTGGTGATCAGCTTATAACATAGTGACAATAATAACTCTGTCTTTTGGATGTAGGTAAAGAAGATGAGCCATCAATGATGATTTCATTCAAAGATGACTCATCAATATAGATGGTATCAAAATGAGGCTAATCAAAGATGACGTCATCAAGATGAACCTTCAAGGTTGAGGCATCAATGCTGAGGCTTTAATGGAGCATCAAAGTTGGGGCATCAATGCTAAGGCAATTTATGCTGGGCATCAAAGTTGAGCTTCAAAATATCGAGTGTGTGAGTGTAAGTGGTAATGCATGATGCGTGTGGTGTGGTGTTAAGTGTATGATGGTTTAAGTGTGGGTTCTATGGAGAGTGTAGGCGCTTATTTAAGTGTCATAGTGTGTATAATGTTAGAAAAAGACTAATCTATAGTAGGAAGCATCACTAGCAAGTTAGTAATATTAACACCGTATCGAATCCTCTATACTTATAACTAGGTAGAACCATATAAGGAGCTATTCGGAGGCTCAGGGGAGGCTAGAAAAAACTTGACAAAAGTGGCACTCAGTTGCATATGGTTGCACTCACTTGGCACTATGTTGCACTCACTTGGCCTCTTGCCTCCACTTAACACATTGGCACTCATCTGGCACTCTTGTGGATCTCATAGGACACTACACTGCACTCATCTAATACTCTAGAACACTGATAGAACATCACTAGAATACTGTTCTAATATTCTTTTGAGGATTGAGAATCAGTTAGCGTGGGTCAAAATGACCTCATGGTATATGGCAAGGTAAGTCGAATATCATGTCAAACAAGGTTAAGACAGTCAAAAAAGGCTAAGTTCTAAAGTAAGACACAAAAATTACCGTTTGGCAAAAATTGACCATGTATGTCAGGGTGTGTATGTGTGTGCGCAAGCGCCGCTCGTGTATAAGTGTAAATGTAAGTTCTATGGGTAAAATGTAGGTGTCATAGTGAATGTGTGTATAAAGTTAAAGTGTGTGTGTGTGTGTGTGTTGTGTGTGTGTGTGTGTGTGTGTGTGTGGTGTGGTGTCGTGTGCGCGACGGCGCAAGCGTGTGTAGGTGTTCAAGGTTAGGGTAGGTCCAATCATGCGTCAAGTATAGGGAAATACGAATAATTGTGACGGTGGGGCGCACGAGATGGGCAAAAATCGGCGTGGGCAAAAAATGACCATGGTATCTGGTACAAGGCAGGCCGAAATTCAGGTCCAAAAACAATCGTTAGCTATAAACTGGGCTAGCCATAAAGGCGTTCCCAAAAATTACGTGGGCAAAATTGACCCATGGTCGATAAAATTAGGGGGCGTAAAAATAGGGGGCAATACGTAAAACGGTTGCTGACGCAACCGGTTGCGCAACCCTTTCGAAGGTGCAAAAAATTAGGGTTGCGAAAATATTACGGTTGCCAAAAATTAGGGTTGCAAAAAATACCGGGGTCAAAAATACCCATGGAGACCAAAGGGTTGGGCGAAAAAATTAGGGTGGGGTATGTACAACGGTTGCTGACGCAACCGTTGGCGCAACCTTCTTCGAAGGTGCAAAAAATAGGGTTGCATAAAAAAATTAGTGTTGGCCTAAAATAGTTGGGTTGCCAAAAAATTAGTTTCAATATTTATGTCAAAAAATTAGGTTTCAAAAAATTAGGTTCTCTAAAAAACGGTTTCAAAAATCGGTTTCAAAAAATCCGGTCTCAAAAATCCGGTTCTCAAAAATATCGTGGCCCAAAAATGACCCATGTGAAATCAAAGGGTTGGTCCGAAAAAAAGGTAAAGTCGCCAAAAAGGTCAAGCCAAAAAAAAAGTTAAGGTAAAAAATTCAGTTGCCCCAAAAAGTAAAGGTAAATAGGTTCGCGTTCAAGAAAAAGGTAAAATAGGTCGCGTCACTTTACAGTCCATAGTCCTACTAATCCTCACATTTTATAACATGTTTTTATTAAATAATTTTATACACTAAATTCACTGAATTAATATCCGCATTAACTTTGGGCAGGGATTAGTGCTATTTTAATGTGTTAAAAGCGTTATTTAATATAGCGGCTATTCTAAAACATTTTTCGTGTCAATTTGCATAATCTTTCATATTTATTATGTAATAATGTCATTTATTTGACCAACTTTCGCCAAAAATAGAGAATATTTTAATTATCGTAACATTATAAATTTCGCAAAAGTAGAACGTGTCTAAAAAATGTCATCGTGCTGAGCGCGAGTAGCTTACGTAGTGCGTGAGTCTCCTCTGATTATATTGTATATAATGCTATAATTATATAAATATATATTATATAAATAATATATATTATATTATATATATTATTATATATGATTATATTATATTATATTATAAATATATATATTTATAGATATATATTATTATATATATATTATATTATATAATTATTATATGGACATCCGAGAGTTCAGGCATGTAATGTATGAAAACTATATACATTACTGAGAAAATAATTATGTTTTTGATTTCAGAAAGTATTTTTCTATCGAGAGAGATCTTAAAAAAGAAAATATTATTTTATTCTAATATTATTTATAACATCTTAAATATTAGTAAAATCTTTAACACTTCGCATTGTACGCTTTGATTGACCGACTTTGACTTGAACTGCTGTCATTAGTTCGAGGTGCAAATACCAATTTTACGCTATATGGAGAAAATTTATTTTTTTCTTTTATATCTTTTAGGGGGTTAGCGACGGAAGGGCAGAGCGTGGACGAAGGTCTCCCCTTCTCCCGGTAGGCGAGAAACTCCGAATCATCGTTCTTTGTTTACCCCGGGTATTTGTTAGTTTTTAAAAAAAACAATAAGATTGTGCCAAATATTTGTGATCGGAGTAAGCGGCATCTTCGATTCTCAAAAAACTGTATTTTTTCAAATTTTTAACAAATTTAATTTTTTTAAAAAGCGTTATTTTTTTTTTATTTTTAATTTCGGGGTATAAATGTTCCTGATTAATCTAAATAGTATTTATTTCGTGGTAGCTTTATAGTTTTTTAGTTACATGCATGGCCTTTCGGGATGCTGACCTATATAATAATATTTTAATTATATTATATAATATATATATATATAGTATTATGATATATATATTATATATATAATATATATATATTATATATAATATATATTATATATATATATATTATATATATAATATTGCAGCGTCTCGATTAGGCGTCATATGTATCTTAAAAACTATTATGCTTACATGAAACGGAATAATATTTGGTGTGAATGCTGGTCGAAGCTGGTCCTAGAAATGTAAAAAAAAAAATAAATCAAATAAAAATCATATTCAAAAACTACAATAGCTACAGCGAAAAGGATACATTTTTGGAATCCTTCGTAAATTTTCACATATGGAAAGATGTAAAAAAAATAAAATTTTTTTTGCTTTATACGGTACACTAGGGGCCGAGCGACGGAACATGGGGGGATTTCATACCCGTAGGGAGGGCGGAGGAACCTCCCGCGAAGCCTCAAATACCAAAAGACGGGGTTCCGGAGATCCCTCCCGGAGGGGGAATAATCTCCCCGTAGTTCCGGAAGGAGGAAAACCAAGAATCCTGCCATCGGTGCGGTATATACCCTTGGGTATTTCTTTAGTAGAAAAAAAAAAAAAAAATTTAATAGACAGTCTTTATTTTAACGAGAACCAATAAGGTCCCTAAATAGGCCTTCTAATCAATTAACTATTAATTATTAAAATTTTTTTTTTTTTTTTTATTTTTTTTATTTTTTTTTACATTTTCCTATCCAAATTTTACGAGGATTCCAAAAAGTTTCCCTTCTCACTGTAGCTATTGTAGTTTTTTGATATGATTTTTTTTTTTTTTTATTCTTTTTTTATTTTTTTTTTTACATTTTTTGGACTATGCATGGACAGCATTCGAGCAAATGTATTCCGTTTTGACTGTAGCATTAAATAGTTTTTTACAATATATAGTCAGTGGATGCGTCATAATGTTCTTGAAAACTATTAATGTACAGTAAAGGAATACATTGCCTGGACATGCTGTGTCCAATCGTTTTGCCCTGCCAAAATGTAAAAAAAAAAAAAAAAAAAAAAAAAAAAAAAAAAAAAAAAAAAAAATATATCTCAAAACTACAATAGCTTAAGCAAGGAATACATTTTTGAATCCTGGTAAAAATTTTCACATAGAAAAATGTAAAAAAATAAAAAAAAAAAAAAATTATTGTTATAATATTATAGTAATATGATTAGATAGGCTATTTAGAGACCTTTATTGGTTCTCGTAAAATAAATAGACTTATATAAATTTTGCTTTGTTTTTTTTACTAAAGAATACCCAAGGGGTATACGAACGATGCAGAGTCGGGTCCTCTCTCGCCCTTCCGGAACTACGGTAGACTAATTCCGCCCCCCCCGGGAGGTTCGAACGCACCCCCGTCTTGGTATTGGGTGTCGCGGGTTCCTGCTCCGCCCTCCCCTACGGGGTATGGAAAAACGTCCCCTAATGTTTCCTTCGGCTCGAGCCCCTATGTGTGCCGTGATATAAGCAATTTAAATTTAGAAGTCTATTATTTTATAAGTAACATAAAAGGTCTTAAATAGGCTTCTAATCAATTACTATAATTATTACATAATGTTTTTTTTATTATTTATTTTTTTACATTTTCTTTATTTTAAATTTAACGAGGATTCCAAAAATGTATTCCTTTTCGCTGTAGTTTTGGTTGTTTTTGAGATATATTTTTTTTTTTTTTTTTTTTTTTTTTTTTTTTTTTTTTTTTTTTTTTTTTTTTCATTTTGCAGGGCAAACTTTGGACCAGCATCCCAGCAATGTATTCTTTTACTTAGATTAATAGTGTTTTAGATACATTTGACGGTAATCAGACGCTAGATATATATGACGGCTAATTCAGACGCTGACCTATATAAATATATATATATATATATATATAATATGATATATATATAATATATAATATATATATATAAAATATATATATATATATATATATATTCTATAATTATATATATATTAATATAATATATAAATATATATACTATATGTATATTTATTATATAATATATATATATATATGATATATATATATATATATATATATATATATAATTAATATATATATAGTATATTATATATATATATATTATATATATATATATATATTTATATATATATATATATAATATAATATAATATATATATATATATATAATATATATATAATATATATATATTATATATATAATATATATAATATATAATTAATAATATAATATTATATATAATTATATATATATTATATATATAAATATATATAATATATATATATTACAATATAATATAGATAATTATATAATATATATATTATATATATATATATATATATATAATATATATATATATATAAATTTATGAATTTATAATATTAATATTATATATATATATATATATTATATTATAGTAATATATATATATTATAATTATATCAGTGGGCTATTCAAGCAATTCAAAAATATAGAAAATTAAATTAAAAGGGATCTTTAATCTTTAAAATAAGATGGTAAAAAAAAAAATAGTTTTGGAAATAACAAAAATTTAAAAGTAGACAAAATTTAATGCTAAATTATTGTTCTTTTATTTTTTGGTATATAAACTTATTTTGTCCTGTAATTTGTTAAAATATCCAACTTTTATGTTTATTTCGCTGACTTGGAATTGTGGTTTCTTTAACCAAAACGTGCTAGGAGAGTTTCGTTGAAATGTTATTCAGCCCCGCAGTCAAATAATCAACTTATTTTTTGTTCCAATTTAATACTAAAAGAAATGAAAATTACATTACCAAAAATTATGCTTGAATGAGTTTTTTATATTATTCATAAAAAATATGTTCATCACAAAAATAATTAAAATTTACATGATTTGCAATCTTTAAAATTAATCTTTCTCTCAATGCTACATTAATTTAAGAAGCTAATTGTAGGCAGTGCGGATTTTTTTGATTTTTTTTTTAGAAAAAATCGAATTTTTTGATTTATTTGATTTTTTTGATTTTTTCCAGATTCGTCACGCCACAAAATATAAATTTAAACAAACTTTTCTTAAGGCGATATAGTATTATTTTTTGTGATTTATTCATTTTATATAAATCAAAATGGAAACAATTTGTGTTTATACTAAATTTTACTTAGGTTAGCTATAAACATTCATAAAATAGGGCCTAGGCGCTGCAGCTGGCAGATGGGCCTATCGAGACCCTTCAGAATAAATATTTAAATAACTTCATAATATGTTGGTTTTATTTCTAATTTTTACTTCTATTAGAAGTTAAATCACTTAATATACAAAAAATAAAATATAAAAAAAAAAAATAATATTTTTATAAAATCAAGTAAAAAAATCAGTTGATTTTTTTCATTTGATTTTTTTCGTGCCATCCTTGATTGTAGGTAGGCTAACAAAATCAACTGGAACCCTGGATGAGATATGGGTTTTTCCCCCTTTACTTTCTTAAAAAATAACGTTTACACAAACTAGAATAATGAAAAAAAAATAAAATTTGAAAAAGCTGCAGAGTTGGTGATTTTTGAATTTTTTAAGAAAAAAATCGGTTTGTTGATTTTTTGATTTTTCAGATTCGTCACGTCACGCAAAATATAATGTACAAACTTTTTAAATTCGAATATAATTATTTTTTAGAGGATTTAATTCATTCTATTAGATCAAAAGAAAATCAGGAAGGGGAAGTAATTAACTGTGAAATAAAAAGGAAATTTGTTTATACTAAATTTTACTTTGGTTAGCTATAAACAGGGATGGCAATTTTGGTGATTTTTTTGATTTTTTTTAAAAAAATCAATTTGTGATTTTTTTGATTTTTTTTACTTTTTTTTATTTTTTCAGATTCGTACGTCACGCGATGATATAATTTGTAACCTTGCAAAATTATATTTCGCGTGACGTTACGAATCCAAAAAATACAAAAAATATAAAAAAAATCAATAAAATCACAAATTTGATTTTTTTAAAAAAAATCAAAAAAAAAATCACCAAAATGCCATCCCTGATAAAATAAAAATCAGGGATGGCACGGAAAAAATCAATTGATTTTTCAATGATTATTTATTTGTTTTTTACTTTAAAAAAGCATGATTATTCTTTTCTGTTTTGAAAATTTTTTTTTGCTTTTTATATATAGTATATATATTAATATTATAATATCTTTATATATATATATTTTATAATTTTATATATATAATATATAAATTTATACTATCTATATAATATATAAATATAGTATTTATATATTACATATGTATTAAATATATAGATTATATAATTCATCAGGGATGCACGAAAAAATATCAATTAAAATCATTGAGTTTTTTTATTGATTTTTTTATAAGAAATCATGATTTTCTTGATTTTTATTGATTTTTTTGAATTTTTTGATTTTTATATTTTTTTTATTATTCTTTTATTCTTTTTTTGTATATTTAATTGAATTTAACTTATAGAAACAAAAATTAAAATAAAACTATTATGACTTTTAAGTTTTAATATATTTTTTTTCAATTTCTAAAATTAATTGTAACCCGTAGTCTGTAACATTCTTTGGTGTTGCTGTTTCATTGTTTCCAATGTAAGATTTTGAACCCAGAACTAGGGCCTAGGGTTAAAAAATTGAAAATTATGCAGAAGTGCAGAACTAATATACTATATTGTTTTTGTAAAATGCCGTATAATAGATATGTTAGGCCAGTTTTGAAATCCTTGTTACCAATTTTAGCACCCTCATTAAAAAAAACATAGATTGAATAACAACACATGTAAAGCAATGAGGAGGTAGATTTTTGTCTTTTGAGGATAAGAATAGCGTGAAGTGTCTAGATAGGCCCATATGCGGCTTCTTAATTAATTATTTCTTTTTTATTATTATTATGTTACTTTGTTCTAGAGGGGTTAATGCAGCTTCTTAATATTATTTTTATTGGTGGACTGGGACAGTTCTAAAAAGGACCATGCGGCTTCCTAAAGTATTATCTTATTTATTATGAGTTGACTGGGACATCTAGAGGGGTCAATGGTTTTCTTTTATAATTATTTTTAATTATTAATTTATTATTGGTTGACTGGGACAGTCTAGATTAGCCCATCCGGCTTCTTAAGTATTATTCTTATTTATTATTTTATATTTATTTAGTTGTAATGCTTGAATATAAATAAAGGGCATTGCGGCTTCTTAATATTAAGTTTTATTGGTTGACTGGGACAGCTAGAAAAGTACCATGCGGCTTCTTAAATAATTATTCCTTATTTATTTTGAGTTGACTGGACATTTTAGAGGCGTCAATGCGGTTTCTTAATATTATTTTAATTATTCATATATATATTCATTATTGGTTACTGAGACTAGTCTAGATAGATTAAATTATTCACCACTCTTCACTTATTATTAATTAATGTATTTAATAATTATCGCAGAAATACTTAAACTAATGAAAGTTTTTAATTTAAGAAGCCAAATGGGCTACCTAGACTGTCCCAGTCACCTAACAATAATTAATAATTAAGTAATGAATAAATTACTCAAAGTCGCATTGGCCACTCTAGAATGTCCAGTCAAACCCATAATAATAATAAATAAGAAATAATAATTCAGAAGTCCGCTTGGGCCTATCTTGAGTGTGACAGTCCAACCATAATTTAATAATCTAAGAATGATTTTATTTCTTATTATTAAATTATGGTTTGACTGGGACAGTCTAGACTAGGCCTATGCGGCTTCTGATTTATTATTTTATTACTGTTTGTGTTTGACTGGGACAGTCTAGTAGGCCCATGTGTCTTCTTATTATAAATATTATCATTAATTACATTATTATTATAAAAATTATGTCTTAATTCTAAATATTTAATGGTTGACTGAATTCTAGAGGGACATGCGGCTTCTTTCATTTATTAATTTTATTGGTTTACTGGGAAAGTCTAAAAGGACCATGAGGCTTTCTAAGTATTATTCTTATTTATTTTGAGTTGACGGGGACATTCTAGAAGATGTCAATGCTGCTTCTTAATTATCAATTTTTAATTATAATTATTATTGGTTGATTGGGAAAGTCTAAAAAGGCCCATGTGCCTTCTTAAGTATTATTCTTATTTAATTATTTATTGTGGGGTGACTGGGACTGTCTAGAGGGGCCAATGCGGCTTCTTAATTATAATAACTTTTTGATTGACTGGGAAAGTCTAAAAAGGACGATGCTGCTTTAAGTATTATTCTTATTTATTCAAGAAGTTGACTGGGACATTCTAGCGTGGGTACAGTGCGGCTTCTTAATTATTATTTTTAATTATTATTATTGTTGATGAAACAGTCTAATGGCCCATAACTTTTCTAAGTATTATTCCTTATTTATTTATTTTAGGTGACTAGGATTCTAGAGGGGTCAATACGCTTCTTAATTATTAAGTTTTTATTGGTTGACTCGGACAGTCTAAATAGAACCATAGCTTCTTAAGTATTGTCTTATATATTATGGGTTATGGACACTCTAGAGGGTTAATGCAGCTTCTAATTATTATTTCTAATTTTTAATATTATGGTGAATGGGACATCTATATAGGCAACTGCGCTTCTGAATTATTCTTATTTATTAATGATAATGGATTGACTGGGACATTATCAAACGACTTTTTATTATTATTTTTAATTATTAATTATTGTTGGTTGACTGGGAGTTGGTAGGCCAAGCTGCTTTCTAATAAAAATATAGATGAATCAATCTAATTAATTATTATTAAAACTTATTCTTTTTCTATAATATATTATATATATATATATAATATATATATATATATTTATATATAATATATATATATATTATATATATATATATAATAATATAATTATATATTATATATAATAATATAAATAACTTGCTATTATATTCTTACTTATTAATGATAATGATTGACTGGACATTCTATGAGGGCCAATGCGGCTTTTTAATATTATCTTAATTATTAATTATTGTTGTTCTGGGACGTTCGGTAGGCCCAGCGGCTTTTCATTATAATTACTATTCAATTAATTACATTAATTATTATAAAAATATTCTAATTCTTATATATATACTATTATATATATATAAATATAAATATATATATTAATATAATTAAATATATATATATATTATAATATTATATTTATATATAATATATATATATTATATATATATAACTATATAATATATATTATATATATTATTATAATATATATTAATATATAAATAATATATCGCATGACGTCATGAATCTGGAAAAATCAAAAAACAAAAAATAAAAAAACAAAAAAAAAATTAAATAAAATAATAATAAAAAAAAATTTGGGGGGGGAGATTTTTTTCTAAAAAAATAAAAAAATCCCAAACCCTGATTATCAACGGGATGATTGGTGATTTTTTGATTTTTTAAGAAAAAAAATCATTTGTGATTTTTTTGATTTTTTGTATTTTTTCTATTTTTTCAAATACATCGTCACGCGATATATAATTTGTAACTTGCAATTATATTTCACGTGACGTTACGGATCCAAAAAATCAAAAATATCAAAAAAATAAAAAAGATCACTAACTTGTATTTCTTCTTTAAAAAATCAAAAATCCCCAAAAATGCCATCCCTGATATATATTAATTTTTTTTTTGTATATTTAAGTGATTTAACTTCAATAGAATAAAAAAATATAATATGACATAGCAAGCTACTCTTTCTACATTATAAATATGTCAACAAAAGATCATGTTTCAAAACAATGTTTCTTTTATTTCTGATGTATTATAATCAATATAACAAATAACACTCTTTAATTTTGCTCTTTCATTTTGTCATAGTCCTAAGGGCTTTTTTAAGATTTGAACTCAGAGCTAGGGCCTAGGGCTAAAAATAATACTATATCAAACAAAAAAAAAATTTGCTTACAAATTATATTTCGCGTGAAGTCAGAAAATCTTCAAAAAATTCAAAATCCAAAAAAATCAAGGAAAATCAAAAATTTTTGATTTTTTCTCAATAAAAATCAAAATCCCAACTCTGATAAACTTTCAAAAATAGGGGCCTAGTGCTTGGCACTTTCAGATGGGTTATCGAGCTCATTAATTTGAGTAAATAAGCCCAATGAACAATATATTTCAAACCTTCACAACACCTATATAGATCTCATCAATTAAATTACAATAATATGTAACTAGGTACTATCAAAAGAAAAATCATAACTAAGATAGATGCTAACAACACTGCATGAGCTTTATAATTTGTCATAGTTCAAATGTCAGTTTTTACTTAAAACTAAATAAAAAAAAAAAAAGAAACTTGACTTTGTCAATCATCACTATATGGTCTCAAACTCTCCAGACATCCTCTACAGTCGCCAATATTTGTTTGAAAATTGGAAATAATATATTAGAACTTCATTATATTATATATATATATAATATATATATTATATATTATATATATTAATATAATATATATATATATACTTAATATATATATATAATATATTATATCTAATATAATTATATATATATATATATATAATATATATATATATCTAATTATATTTATATAATATATAGGTACCATGTGGTATTATAGGCGGATTAGCCTTATTTTAATTTTGTAGGGCAAGATATATGCTGGTATTTTGGCCCCACGAGTGTGTCGTAGTGGACCTGAGGACTGGAAATATCACGAAGAGAATATCTTGGAAGTCAAAAAATTTGGATAGTAACAAGGGAGGATCCTGTCATTCTCTAGAACAACTGAACACCCCAAAATCAACGAAGATCGCAGCCGGTAACATAATGACTCGCAGGATGGCAATTTTGGGATTTTTTTTGATTTTTTTTTAAAAAATCAATTGGTGATCTTTTTGATTTTTTTATTTTTTCTATTTGTTTTGTAATTCGTAACGTCACGCGATCTATAATTTGTACCTTGCAAATTATATTTCGCGTGTGACGTTACGAATCCAAAAAATCCAAAAATATCAAACTAAAAATTCAAAAAAAATCACAATTGATTTTTTAAAAAAAAATCAAAAAAATACCAAAATTGCCATCCCTGTAAATGAAAGAGACCGAAAAGATTTCTTCCCAAAAAATTTGCCAAATCAATGACCCCAAATCACAGAGTTCTATTCAGGTTGGGAGAATTTTTTTCAATTTTTTAGGAAAACAAAATACATAATTGATTTTTTGATTTTTATTTGATTATTTTTGATTTTTTTGATTTGTGTAAAATATTTGATATAATTTAACAATTATATATATAATATTATTATAATATATTTATATATTATATATTAATATAAATATATATATAGTATATACTATATTATATCATATATAATATATATAATATATACTCGTTAATTATATATAATATTATATATATATTATATATATACTATATATATATACATACTATCATAATATATATATAATATTTATATATATAATAGTATATATTATATAATATAATAATTATATAATATATATACTCATATATATATATATTATATATATTATATATATACTATATAGTATTATATATATATATATATATATATATATTATATATATATATATAATATATATATATTATATAACTATATATAGTAAGAAGACCAGAATACAATCTTAGAGTGTCCACTCTCAACCATAAAAATTAAGATTAAGATAATTTTCAATAATAATTAATGTAATTAATGAAATTTATAATTATAATTAAGAGCCATGGGCTACTGACCTGTCCCCAGTCACCAACAATATTAATAATTAAGAATAATAATAAAAAGTCGCATTGGCCCCTCTAGAAATGTCCCAGTCAATCATTAAAATTAATAAATAAGAATATAATTCAGAAGCCGCATGGCCATAAAAGTATGCCTCAACATAATAATAATAATAAGAATAATAATTAAGAAACTGCATTAACGTCCATCTAGATGTCCAGTCAACCATAATTTATAAGATAATACTTAGAAGCCGCAGCCTAGTAGACTGTCCCAAGTTCACCAATAAAAATAATAATCGAAAGAGATTAACCTTCTAGGATGTCCCAGTCAACCATAATAAATAATAAATATAGTAATTATAATTAAGAAGCCGTATTGGCCTATCAGACTGTCCCAGTCAACCATAATAATTAATAATTAAAAATAATAATTAAGAATCCGCATGACCCCTCTAGAATGTCCCAGTCACTCATAATAAATAAGAATAATATTAAGAAGCCTTTCCAGTCAACCAAAAAAAAATCAAATTAATTAATATAAGAAATAATACTTACATAAGCAATGGTCCTTTTTATACTGTCCCAGTCGACCAAATAAAAATTAATAATGAGTAGCGCATTGGCCACTCTAGAATATCTTAGTCAACCTATAATATATAATAGAATAAGATGAATACTTAAGAAGCCGTATGGGCTATCTAGACTGTCCCATCAACCTAATAATTATATAAAAATAATAAATTAAGAAGTCCGCATGACCCCTCTAGAATGTCCAGTCAACTCATATAATAAGAATAAGTAGCTTTAAGAGACTGCCAGTCAACGCAAAAAAAAATGATAATTAATTAAATAAGATAATACTTAGGAAGCCACATGTCTTTTTAGACTGTCCCAGTCGACCAATAATAAATTACCCACAATAAATGAGTAGCGACCATGGACTCTAGATATCCTCAGTCAACCATAATACATTATATAAATAAGAATATACTTAAGAAGCCAGCATGGGTCTATCTAGACTGTCCAGGTCAAATAAATTAATTAATAATTTAAATATAATAATAAAGCCCATGATTCCTCACGAATGTTCAGTAACTCATAATAAAATAAGAATATATCTTAAGAATCGCTGTCCGGTTTTAGACGTCCAGGTCAACAGAATAAGAAATTGATATGGAGAAAGCCATGCCCTCTAAATGTCCCAGTCACCAGTAAAAAGTTAAGAACTATATACATTTTTAATAATAATTAATGTAAATTAATGAATATGTAGTTATAATAAGGACAGCCACATAGGCTACCTGAGATGTTGCCAGTCAGCGCAACAACACTTTAATAAATAAGAATAATATTCAGGAAACCCCATGGCCCTCTAGAATGGTCCAGTCAACCCATAACAATTAGTAATTAAATAGTTTATTCTTAATTATTAATCTATTAATTGTTAAATGGACATCTAGATAGGCATGCGGCTTCTGAACTATTATTCTTTTTTAAATTATATGGATTGACTGGGAACATTCTGTAGTTACTGATCCAACTTTTTAAATTATTTTTCTTAATTATAATTATTATTGGTTGACTGGGACTTTCTAAGAAGCCATATGGCTTCTTAATTATAAGATACTATTCATTAATTACATTAAAATTATTATAAAAATTATTTTAAATTCTTAATTTTTAATGATTTTGACTGGGACATTCTGAGAGGGGCCAATGCGCGCTAATCATTATTAATTTTTATTGGTCACTAGACAGTCTACAATGAACCATGTGCTTCCTAAATACATTCTTATTATAATGAGTTTGACTGGGAATTCTAGAGGATGAATGCTAATTATATTTTTTAAATTTTAATTATTATTGATTGACTGGGATCAGTCAAGATAAGCCCATGCGGATTCTTAAGTATTAATTCTTATTATTATTTATTATGGGTTGACTTAGGCCTTTAGAGGGGCCAAAAAAGCTTAATTTTAATTTTTAATTTAAGTTGACTGGACAGTCTAGAGTAGTCAACGCTTCTAAGGTAATTATTCCTATATATTATATTATGGGTTGCTGGGACATTCTAGAGGGGCCAATATGCATACTTTAAATTAATTAATTTTTATGGTTGACTGGGACGCCTAAATAGGACCATGCGGCTTTTTAAGTATATTCTTATTTCTTATGAGTTGACTGGGACATTTCTAGAGGGGTTAATGCAGCTTCTTATTGTATTCTGAATAATTAATAATAATAATAACCTCTCTAGAATTCAGTCACCCATAAATAAATAGAGTAATAATACTGTAAGAACGCATGAGTCCTTATTTAGACTGTCCCAGTCAACAATAAAAAATAATAATTAAAACTGCATTGGCTACTGCTAGAATGTCCCGTTTAACCTAATAAAAATAATATAGATAAGAATATATTTAAGAAGCCGCATAAGCCTATCTAGACTGCCAGTCAATAACCAATAATATATATATATAAAATTAATAATAAAAATATATATTAAGACGCATTGGTTCCGCTCTAGAAGTACCATCACTCATAATAATAGAATAATACTAAAAGTCGCATGCGTCTTTTAGACTGAACCCATCAACCAATAAATATATTAAGAAAGCCGCCATTGCCCCCTCTAGAAATGTCCCCAGTTCACCATAATAAATATCAATGATAAACGAAAATATTTAGAACCACAAGGCTACTAGCTGTCCCGTCAACAATAATAATTAATATTAAAAATAATAATAAGAAGCCGCATTGACCCCCCTAGAATGTTCCAGTCAACTCATAATAAATAATAATACATACTTAAGAAGCCGATGGTCCTTTTTTGTCCTTATCAACCAATAAAAATTAAAAATTAAAGAAGCCGCATTGGCCATCTAGAATGTCCCACAAAAATAGATTATAAAATAATTAAAAAAGAATAGAAATCTAAGAAGCCGATGGCCCTTAGCAACTTCGCAGCCTATTCTTATCTAAAAGCAAATTTACCTCTTCGTGCTTACGTTTGCGCCTCTCTAGATATTTTCTTTCTAATAAGGTGTAAATTGTAGCATATAAATAACTGGTTTTATCTATTAACTTATACAAAAATATATATATAATTAGTATGCATTCTGGCATTAAATTTCATTTTTAACCTAGGCCCTAGCTCTGGGTTCTAAATCTTACAATGGAAAAAATGAAAAGAGCACTAAAGAATGTTTTACAAGACATCTTGAAAAATACGACTTGCATCAGATGAAATGAAAAAAATATGTTAAATTCAGAAAAATATAGTAATTTGAAATGTTTCTGTTAGTTTACAAACCTCAATTATAAAAAATAAAAAAAATATTAAAAATTAAAATCTAAAAACAAAAACATAAAACAAAATCATAATTTCTTTATAAAATATAAAACAACTCTTGATTTTTCCTTGAATTTTTCGTCATCCCTGTCTCAAACACACATTACAAAATACCCACATACAAAGTCTATTCTACAACAAATCTTCTCATGTTACCAGGATGCAGAAAAAAATCAATTAAAAATCAATGGTTATTTCTTACTTGATTTATAAATAATAGATTGTTATTTTTTATGATTTTTGATTTTTTATTTTTTAATTTTTATTATTTTTATTTTTTATATAATGACTTCAATAGAAATAAATAATTGAATAAAAAATAAATGTCTATTTTAATATATTTTTTCATCATCATAATTTATGTTAGCATAAAAAGACAGAAACTTTTAATCTTTTAAAGTTCTTTGAAGATTTGACCCAAGTAGGCATGGTTAAAATTGAAATTAATGCCAGATGCAGACTAAATTATATATATTGTTTTTTGTATAATGTCGTATAATAGATATTTTAGGCCAGTTATACATAATATTGTTCTTACAATTTTTGCACCCCTATTAAAAAGAGCAGATATGAGGGAGGGCGCAACGTTAAAGCACAAGGATAGAGTTTTGGCTTTGAGGAAAGATAGGGTGAAGTTGTCCTAGGTAGCCCATCGGCTTCTAAATATTATTAAATTTATTATTTATTATGGTTGACTGGGAATTTTCTAGAGGGCCAAGCAGCTTCTAATTATTAATTTTATTGTTGAGGTCTATGAAAAACCATACAACTCCCTAATGTATTCATTTCTTATTTATTGATTAGTTTACTGAGACATAGGCTCATGCGGCTTCCTAAATATTATTTTTAATTATTATTATTATGGTTGATCTCGCTCCTTATTGATAGGCCGCATGCGGCTTCTTTATATTATTCTTATTATTATTTGAAATTTATTATGAGTTGACTGGGACATTCTAGAGGGGCAATGCGGTTATTAATTATTAAAATTTTATTGGTGCTGGGACAGTTCTAAAAAGGCCATGCTCCTTCTAAATTTTATATATTATGAGATGACTGGGACATTCTAGGAGGGGTCAATGGGTTTTTCTTATTTATTTTAATTATAATTATATATATTAATTGGCTGACTGGGAAGTGCTAGATAGGCCTTTCTGCTGGTCTTAAGTATATCTATTTATTAGTTAATTTAATGGTTGACTGGGACATTCTACTGAGGGGCAATGTGGCCTTAATTATTAATTTTTTTTGGTTCTTGCATAGTCTAAAAACGACCATACGGCTTCTTGTATTATCTATTATTATTATGGTTGACTGGACATTTAGAAAGAAGGGTATAATCACTTCTTAATTATTAATCAGAATATATAATTGAAGCTATAAATAAATCATGACTGTCTAGAATGTCCAAGTCACCTATAATAAATAAGAATAATACAAGAAGCCGCATGGTCCTTTTTAACTGTCCCAGTCAACCAATAAAATTAATAATTAAGAAGCACAATTGGCCCCTCGAATGTCCCAGTAACACATAATAAATAATAATAATAATAAATACTTAAGAAGCGTAAGGGCCTATCAAACTTTCCCAGTCAACCAAGTAAAATTTATATAATTAAGAAAAATATTAAGCACATGATCCTCTAGAATGTTCCAATCAACTCATTATAAATAAAAATAGAAGCCGCATGGTCTTTTTAGACTGTCCCAGTCGACCAAAAAAAATTAATTGAGAAGCCGCATTGGCCTCTAGAATGTCAAGGTCAACCATAAAAATTAAAATTAGGATGGAATAATTTTTTAATACTAAGTATGTAATTAATGATAGCAAATTTATAATTTAAGAAGCCAATGGCCTACCTACACTGTCCCAGTTAACCAACAATAATAATATTTAAGAATAATAATTAAAAAGTCGCATTGCCCCTTCTAGAATGTCAAACACTGGATAATTATAATAGAATAAAATTCAGAAGCGCATGGGCCTATCTTAACTGTCCCAGTCAAACGAATAATATTTATAATTAAGATAATTTCTAATTATATAATTATTGCTTGACTGGCAGTCTAGATAGGTCATGCGGCTTCTGAATTATATCTTATTTATAATTTTGAATGGTTGAACTCTGGGACAAGTCTAGGTAGCCATGTGCTTTCGTAATTATAAATACTATCTTCATATTATTAAAAATTATTCTAATTCTAAATTTTATGGTTGACTGGGACATTCAGAGGGGACAATGCGGTTCCTCAATATTATTTCTTTTGGAAGTCTAAATAGGGACTATGCGCTTTTAAGTATATTGTTATTTATTTTCGAGTTGACTGGCAGTTAAGAGGGATTAATGTAATGTGTCTTCTGATTATTATTTTAATTATTAATTATTATTGTTGATTGGGACAGTCTGGATAGCCCATGCTGCTTCTTAAGTAATTATTTTATTTATTATGTTATTATTATGGACTGGGACATTCTAGAGGGCAATGCGGCTTCTTAATTATATCTTTTTTTTTGTTTACTGAAAGTCTAAAAAGACAGTGCTGCTTTTAGTAATTATTCTATTTATTAATGAGTGACTGGACATTCTAAAGGTGTCAATGAGCTTCTTAATTATCATTTTTAATTATTAATTAATATTGTGTACTGGGAGCAGTAAAAAGGACCATGTGGTTCTTTAAGTATTATTCTTATTTATTATTATTGTGGTGACTGAGAATTCTAAAATTGAATGTATCTTCTCTTTATATTATTAATTTTTATTGTTGACTCAGAAGTCTAACAATATCATGCGGCTTCTTATATTGTCTTTATATTTGTTAACTGGCATTCTGGCGGGGTTCATTGCGGCTTCTAATTATATTTAATTGGGTTGACTGGGAAAGTCTAGATAGTCCCATGCGAACTTCTGAATTTATTAATTCTTATTTATTAATTATAATGGATTGACTGGGACATTATAGAGGGCCAAATTTCCTTTTTAATTTTCTTATTTATTGTTGGTTGACTGGTAGGTAGGCCCATGTGTCTTTTTAGTATTTAGGGATACATTAATTATATAAAAATTATTTCTTATTCTTATTTTATGGGTGAATGGACCTCTAGATTGGATTCTGAGTCTTCTTACTGTCTCTTTATATATATAATATATATATATATCATATATATATTATATATATATATATATTTATATATATATAATATATATTATATATTATATAGTATATATATATATATACATATATATTATATATTATAATATATATATATATTTTCCGGTGACTCAATAATGTGAGAAAATCAAAAAAAATCAATAATCAATTGATTTTTTTCTAATAAAAAAATCAAAAAATCCCACCCTGTTTTCAACGATTGGAAGCCGCGTACTAGATGCGAACCACTGCTTACGTGGCAAGCATTCTCGTACGTCGCGCTGAAGCAGGGCCTGCTATCGGGCCTAAATTCCTGCACCTTCCAATTGGTCAGAAACCATACAAAACTTTCCCTGACCAATTACCTTTCAAGATTAGAGCAAGTGGTCATAATTAAATAAAATAAAATATATATATATAATATATAAATAGATATATATATATAATTAAATATAATATAGTATCTATAATATATATTAACCATATCTAGATACTATATATACAATAATAATATATATATATATATATATATTATATAATATATATATATATATATTAATTATATATATATATATATATATATATATATGCCATTACTTAAAACTGTAAAATAGGGCATTGAAACAATAGGAAAATTAGTACAGAAAATTTATTAACAGATAAACCCGAAGTCATTAAATAAATAATGAAATTTTTTTAAATTTTGAAACCACCACATCTGTACAACTTCAACATGGAATGTCATTTTTTCTTTTTTAAAATAAACATTTAACATTTAAAAACAAAATATATAAAAACTATGTACACAAAATTCTTGCGATACACAATAAATGCGATATAGCCATCTTTTTCACTAATAAATTAAAAAAAAATTTACAACAATACACAAGATTTTAATGAAATATCTAATAATAATAATAATAATAATAATAATAATAATAATAATAATAATAGATCTAGAATAGAAATTAAAGGTTTAATTCTGGGCACGATCTCTTGGATAGAACTCTGCCAAAGTTGCAGCAGGAATTCTTTTTAACATTTCTTTAGGGAAAATACGAAGCAATTGCCACCCAATATCAAGAGATTCAAATACGGATCTCTTTGCATAAGGACCTTGAGATATAAAGGTTTTCTCGAATTTAGTGAGGAACTCTAAGTACAGCAAATCATCTGAAGTTAAAGCTTCTTCACCAACGACAGCCTTCATCGCCTGCAAATCTTTTCCGATAGCGTAGCAGGCGTACAATTGATTGGATACGTCTGAATGATCTTTGCGAGTCATGCCTTCACCGATGGCAGATTTCATAAGTCGAGAAAGAGAAGGCAGCACGTTGATAGGAGGATAAATCTGTCGATTATGAAGCTGACGGTCAACGTAAATTTGGCCCTCGGTAATGTAGCCAGTCAAATCAGGGATAGGATGAGTAATATCTATAAAAAAAAAAATAACACTAATAATAATAATAATAATAATAATAATAATAATAATAATAATAATAATAATAATAATAATAATAATAATAATCTGTAGTTTATTTTCTTTTATTCTCTTTAAAAATATTGTACATTAGGCATAATATGATCGTTTCGTATTAAATATTATGTAAATACAATCAGTTATAATTATGAGTTATAAGCTATATAAATAAAGTAATACTATATAATAAAATAAAAATATTGGAGAATGGAATAGGGGAATGAAAAGGGAAGAACAGACTAAAAAGGAAAAAAAAAACTAAGACTCGACTAGTTGTTGGTATTATACAATTGAATATAGAATTACGAGATGCACTGTTGCCAACTAGGAAGAACTACGGATTCGAATTTAACGATGGAACCTTAGATGTTCTGAGCAAATAATCTTTATTATAAATAGTGTGGTAGGATAGTGTGGTAGGAGGCCACTAAAAAGAGAGTGGTAGTTGAGGCCACTAAAAAGAGAGTGGTAGTTGAGTTGGGGGACCCACTACCACTCATTTTTACTCTAGGAATGCTTACCCATGCCTCGGGCATGATCGTGACCACCGTAAGCGGCCTTTTATCTTTCGACGAAACTTTATGAAACGTTTGGGTGCAAAGAATGTTAGTGGAATAAAATGGAGAATAGAAGAGTTGAGAGAGGTGATGGATGTTATTTGAAGGGGTAAATATGATTTGCTTGCTGTGACTGAAATAAAGATGAAAGGAAGAGTTGAAGACAAGTGGTGTGAGGTGAAATGTACACGTGTGTTGGAGTGAAGAGGAATGAGAAAGAGAGAAATAGTCGCGATTCTGGTGATTAACTTATAGCACAGAGCCATGGTGTATTGTGTGTGTGTGTGTGAGTACTAGAATACTAATGGTTAAATTTAAGTTTCAGAAGGTCAAGGTATGTCTGGTTGTAATATATGGTCCATCTGACGGTGATGTTGAAGAGAGTGGGACGTTCTGGGATAAATCTGAGCGATATTTTGAACTAGTTGAGTAGGGGCTTCATTTTAATTGTGTTGGGCGGCTTGAATGGTTCTATAGCTTATTGAAAATGGGATGGTAAAACAGGTGCCTTTAGGGTTGAGGGAGAAAATGAGAATGGTAGGATGGTGATCGATCTCTGTGATGAGAGGTATGTGTGTAAGTAATACATTCTTCGAGCAGAAGATTATTCATAAGTATACGAGAGTTGGTGTAGGTAGAGATAGTATCGAAGTGAAAAGTATAACTGATTTTGTGTTGGTGAAGGAGGAGATGTGGAAGTATGTAATAGATGTTAAATCAGTTAGGGGGTTTATGCAAAATAAAGTTAGTAGGGGCATGGATGGAGGAAAGAAAAGAGGTGAGGAGAATCAAGAGTGAAAAGTTAAGTGAACAAGGTTAAAAGGAAAAGAATTGAAGCAATTGCAATCCGGTTCTGGGTTGGAATTGAACAAATGAAACTTTACAAATCTGGAAAGCAAAATATGAAGGAAGCCGTAGTAGTACAAAGGAGTATCTGATATGTAAATTTGAATTAAGAATTCAAAAAGAGAAAGGAGAAAAGAAAGGTATGAAAGAAAAAAAAAAAAAAAAAAAAAAAAAAAAAAAAAAAAAAAAAAAAAAAAAAAAAAAAAAAAAAAAAAAAAAAAAACGGCGTGTTAATATGCTAAAAGCAATATGAGATTTCGTAAAAATAATAGATGGGTATAGAAATTAAATAATGTGTCGCAAAAAATGGAAGACTAAATAGTTGCATACGTACGGAAAAAAAGCAAATAGTAAGCAAAAATACTAAAACAGTTGTGGGTTAAACCAATAAAAAAAACTGTCTTAAATTTTAGAAACTTAAAAAGAGAGATAGGGAACATCATAGAATAATGAATAGGGATGGTGCTTTCGTGACTGATGAAATGGACATTAGAAGAGTGTGGAGAGAACACTTCGAAAATCTTCATAAAACAGGCAGTTATGAAGATGAATATATGCATCGATTTGAGTAAGAAGAAGTAGATATTTTCGGAAGGAGGCAATAGATAGAGTGAGAAAGTTGAAGAATGGTAAATTTGCATGTATAGATGAAATTACTAGTGAAATGATCAAGAATAAGAGAGATTGTGATTGACTAATATGAAAGTGAGCAACCAAAAGCGTTTCTGGAGGGGGTACAATTTCGAAGGAATGGGAACAAAAATATACCCTTATAATATGAAGTAAGAGCATAAGGGGAACTTAAAACATAATGCAATTAGCTCATGGCCAGTGTTGTTAGAAATATATCTGTATTTGTCTTGAAAAGGTGCACGAGTACCGAGGGCTGATTGTTGACGAACAAGTTTCGTTTAGAAGTGGTAGAGGATGTGTAGATAAAATTTTCACAATGAAGCACATGAGTAAGGAAAAACATTGTATTAAGGTTTTATGGACTTACAATTGGCGTATTTTAGATTAAAATAATCTTGTTAGATTAAAAGGGAACATCTGTGGCAGGTATTAGTGATATATGTGTTGTGGTAGGCGTACGAATGAAATAAACAGTATGTATGCGTAGTGAAGAATGTGTTAGATAAATGATTGGGAAGTTGAATGTTAATATTAATTAGTGGAGCGAGCAGGGATATGTCTCATTGGCTATTTAACATTTATATTGATGAGGTAATGAAAAAAGTAAAGGTAGAGGTGGCAGAGGTGGGTGTTTGACTGATGGAGAATGGTAAGAACTGGAGGCCCTGCTTATTGTACGCTAATAATTTTCGACGATGAAGAAAGTTTAAAAGCTTTTATGTTTGGGAAGGGTGTGTAAAAGTAGGGGTTGGAAAACAAATGTAGAAGAGTAAGGTAATGGTAGTGGATAGGGTTGGGAAAGGAAAAAAACAAGTTCGTTTTTTTCCCCAAAAAATCGGTTTTTTTTCATGAAAAAAACACAGCCTGAAAAAAACAAGTAAAAATTTTTTTTTTTTCTTTTATTCAATTTTTTTTTAAATACATGTTTAAAATTAATTATAACTTTAGCAAATATTCTCTCATTTGACATTTTTTCCAATCCTTACAAGTGAAGCCTATGAGTTTAACAGCCTTAGCACTACAAATGTGTTCAAAATTTTTATGAGTTCGCAATTTTATTTGTATATTCTGAAATTGATGATCAAAAATTTGATTCTACTCTGTTTCAGCCCTCTCAATTTGGACAAACACCACAACCTGATTTTAGAATCGAGATTAGCCAGACCCAAATAAAAATCGTGTATTGTACTTTTAAACAATAAAAGGTAGAACTTTAAGTCCTCGATGGAAATGTAACTTAGTTTTAGACGTTGCAAAACAGTAATTATGAACTCATAATCTAAGAAACTAGGAAATTTCTGAAAATTTGAAAAAAGGAACATGATTGTAATTCTAGCTAAGCTTAAGAGTCCTGTTACCTCCCCTGCTCCTTCACCACTGTCATACCACCCAAAACACCAATATTCATTCACCGACCTTGATAATCAAACTTATTCCATCACATATCCAAAATTAAATGGGCTGATCACCGCTGATAGAGCCCATTGATTAATAAGCTGACATAGTTCAGTCACATCTCACTAGTGACTGGCGTCTGGGAGTAGTGACTTATATTCGTGAGACACACAACAAATTGATTATTCCAAAAGTCAACCACCAATTAAGTTAATTAGTCATCACTCATCACATCCATCATTACCAATCTTGATATAATTTAATTATTTCATGGATTATTAACATTCAGTCATAATTCACTTTTGAAGTTTTCATTCAGACTCATTCTACTATAAATATGTAATACACAACAGTTTAAAATTAAATATAAAATATGATTATATACACCAAATAAAATATACTAGAGGTGTACAGCCTTTAGATATAAGCAGTCTGCATCTACAACCTACTGGTAAATTGTAAAGAAAAACAATTGATAAATATAAGAGAAAACAGTTCTGCTATTTATAAACCATAATGGAATATTTGTTTACTGTAAGATATTGAAAAAAATGGAAAATCTAAGGAAGCTGTCAAATTAGCCTCTTCATACTTGTAACTTAATTTTAATGAAAAAAACCTAAAATAAAAAACAAAAAAAAACGAAAACATGAAAAAAACATTTGAAAAAAACGGTTTTTTTCCCAACCCTAGTGGTGGATGAGCAGAATTCGAAGTGTGAAATCACGTTAGATGATGAGCAATCAGAGCAAGTATCCGAGTTTAAATTTTTAGACTTTATGATGGATAAAAAGGGAACGAATGATACAGAGTGAGGTAGAATAGTTGGAAGTAGATGGTGGCTTGGCAATTAAATCTTATGAAAACAAATGACAAGTCTTAGTGTTCTAGTTCGATATGCAGGTTGCTTTGTGACCGGTGTTAATGTATAGCAGTGAAACTATAGTGTGGAATAATAGGTATAGATCTAAGGTGTAATCTGTTACTAAAAAAAAAAGAAAAGTCTACAAGTGCTGTCTTACTATACTTTGCAGGATAAATAACTTAATTTTTAGCACACATTTAACACTCACTCATACTTACCATCGTTAGGCATAGTCAAAATGGGGATCTGTGTGATAGATCCTTGTCGTCCTTCTACTCTTCCAGCTCTTTCGTATATTGTGGCCAAATCGGTGTACATGTAACCAGGGAAACCTCGACGACCTGGTACTTCTTCACGAGCGGCTGATACCTACAAAATGAACAAAAGTACATAAATAAACAGGGAGCTCCCAGAAACCTTTAGAGAGCAGTTATGAACAGTGGAATATGAATGATAAGATCATTAGTGAACCTAATATGTGAATTGTGATAATATCAATTCATTTCTAAATTTGGCAATTTAAAAATAAAAATAATAATAATAATAATAAATAATAATAATAATAATAATAATAATAAAAAAGAATAAATGAGTGTGTTAAGATGGTTTGGTCATATGGAAAGGTGGATGGATATATCATGGCAAAGCGGGTAAAAGTGGTTTGGGGAATCGACCAGGTTGGAAACCAAAGAAAAAGTGGATGGAGTCAGTAAAAAAGTGTTCTGAAGGAGAAGAAAGGGAATTTAGTTGAAG
This sequence comes from Trachelipus rathkii, assembly GCA_015478945.1. NCBI lineage: Eukaryota > Metazoa > Arthropoda > Malacostraca > Isopoda > Trachelipodidae > Trachelipus > Trachelipus rathkii. The sequence goes on along the minus strand of JABUQX010015769.1, from coordinate 31,960 downwards.
CGGGAAGAACGGTGTATGATAGGAGTAAATGGCGTGATTTTGTGAGGCGACATGATTGTGGGCCTGGCCTAAGGGGATGAACTCTTGACATTGACGAGATACCACAATGGGGGGAGTGTCGCGGTGTTGTGAAGCTGTAAGGTGGATTTTCGTGCAATGGCTCGCAACTAAGTATGGTATGGGATTTCTTTTAGACTTAAATCATGTTCTTTTACTTAACTATCCCTTATCAGTGTTGATCCGTGGGAAGGATAAAAAAAAAAAAAAAAAAAAATAAAAAAAATAATAATAATAATAATAATAATAATTAATAATAATAATAAAGTAATAGTAATAGTAATAGTAATAGTAATATAATATAATAATAATAATAATAATAATAATAATAATAATAATAATAATAATAATAAAAATAATAATAATAATAATAATACTTACCTCACGAAGAGCCTCGGCGTAAGAAGACATATCAGTTAGAATAATGAGGACGTGTTTCTCGCACTGGTATGCCAAATACTCTGCAGTAGTAAGGCAGACAGTGCTGAAACCTCTATGGTAGGATCGTTAGCCAAATTCAAGAAAAGACACACGTTCTCCATAGAACCATTTTCTTCGAAGTCCTGTATAAAAAAACATAACCAATTAAATATTTAAGTTACGTTATCAACAAATCGAATTCTGAAGAAGCCTTGTTTACGAAAAAATATCTAAGAAGAAAGATTTTTTACATTGCATTGTAAAGATTTAGATTGACAAAAATAACTTTAGAAATATACTAATATTAAATGTTTACTCCATTAAAGATAAACTATCATAAACGTCAAATTTACCTGTTTAAAGAACCTAGCAGCCTCCATATTGACACCCATAGCAGCGAACACGATAGCAAAGTTATCCTTGTGATCATCGAGGACCCCCTTAGAGGCCGTGTTCACGAGACCAGCTTGACGACAAATTTGGGCAGCGATATCGTTGTGAGGTAAACCAGCAGCTGAGAAAATTGGGATCTTCTGACCTCTGTAAATATATTTTATCGAATAAGATGAAATTTCTCATAAATAAACGAATGAAAATAGATATCGTAAATAAATCTAACAATTAACGGGACTAAAATTTCAAGATCTAGTAAAATTGATTGTTCTATGAGTATTGTAATAGCTACAAATTAGCTTACAACTTATAGCTTATCAAATTTAAATTTCAACACAAAAAATATTATGCTCTAATAATACTTAGAAGCCTTCTCTTGCCTCTCACTCAGTAACACGTCAGGTCGATTCTCAGAGCTATATAATGTCAAAAATCTCAAACCCTATGGCTAACTCAAAAGACTTATTTTACCGTCTCTTTTGTATTTCCAATATTGTTAATAAAAACTCCTCGACATTTATTTTTAAACATTTCTATAGCATCACCTTATTTACTCTTCTCAATCTCATTAGTTTTTTCATTTTTCTCCGATAAAATTTACTGTTCACTATTCTTTGTTTCTTCAATTAGCACCTTCATCTATATTAGCATTCCCATTAAAATAAAGCCTAACTCACAACTTCAATGAGAACGTAGAGTGAGGTGACCAATTTTCCAGTGAGGCAAACTCATTCAAATACAAATGTCTTTCTAGACAATGAGCATCATTAAATTTCTAACATTAAATTACATAACCTATATCTTCTTAACTCACTAATCTTTCTCGTTAATAGTACAGTCTTCTCTACTTGGCAGAATACCCTTGTTCGTCCCTTCCATTATCCATTCCGAAATATATATATAATATAATATATTATATATATATATAATATATATATATATATAATAATATATATAAAATATATATATATACATATATATATATATAATATAATATATAATAAATATATATTATATATGATATATATATAAATAATATATATATATATATAGTTTAAGCTTTTTCTTTAATTTTCTTAAACTAAAAGATGTATTTATATATAAAATATTTATCATCTCACACTAACTACTTCATTTTTTGTCACTAAAAATGCATACTTAAACATTACCTTTCCTCTACCAAAGACATTGCCCTATTCAAAAACGACCACAAAAAATCTCATTTTAATTAATTATATTTATATAACACCTGAATTTCTTTAAATTTAGATTCTGCCTAAATAATAATAATAATAGAATAATAATAAATAATACAAATAATATAATAATGAATAATAATATATAATAAATAATAATAAAAAATAATAAAATATCAATTCCCACCAACTAAACCCCCACCAGCCAAACACCAAAACACATACCTACAAGCCATACACAAAGCCCTCACCGCACAATCTCCCACGAATACCCGAACCTAATCACACCCCACAAACCTGAACTATATCAATAAATACCCCAACTACCAACCCACCACACCGACCACGGGCGGAATAAAAAAATAATAATAATAAATAATTATAAAATATAATAGATAATAATAATATATAATAATAATAATAATAAGAAAATAATAATAATAATAATAATAATAATCAATAATAAATAATATCGAGATAAGCACCAATTAGTAACACTTAAATAATACAACCAAAATTGCTTTAAAACACCTAAATAAATTTAAATAATATTATATACACTTAGAAAAAGGACGTATGTTTGACAACTCCTGCTCTACATTTTAAGATGTACTTATCAGATAGAAAATAAATGCAGGTTATGCTCCTAAAAGTGTGAATTGCCGTGGAGAGTTGTAACTGAATTTTATGAGTGACCTGGTGTACAAACCAATGTAGACTTGTGGGTGGTCTGAGTCCAGAATTCTAATGTTAAATTTGTTTGAAAAAATGTCAAGTATGTGGTTGACGTATGGTCATTCTAGGGAAACGGTGAAGAGAGTACGATTTTTGAATAATCTGAATCAATGCCTCCTATGCTGAAGTAAGAGCTTCACATTGATATTTGGCGGACCTAATGCTGATAGGTGCATCAAACAAAGCGATTATAACAGGTGTTTTGTGGGGCGCGGTGAAAATTAGAAGCGTAGGAAGGTGATTGATTTCTGGTGAGGAGAGAGGTATGTGTGTAAAGTAATACTTCTTAAACACAAGATGTATCCATAAGTAACAAGTTGTTAGTTAGACATTACCGAAGTGAAAAGATGATTGATTTTATTTGAAGAAGGATTGTTGAAGGATGTGTTGGAGTAAATCAGTAGGTTAGGAATCGATATCGTCATTCATTATATTAGTTCTATGGAAAAATTAAGTTCATGGGCTAGATGGAGAGACGTTGAACGAAAAAGTAGTAAAATAAATGGAAACGATTAATGAACAACACAATAGGATAATTATTAAGACGCTCCTAGTAATCGGATGAATGTGAACGATTGATATCTGAACAAATCTGTGCAAATGAAGAACAACTTTATGTAAGGCAAAGAAGGACTGTGATGTGGCTCCGTTCAAAGTGAATAAGAAATGTAACAGCGAGTGGAATGAAGACCGGTGATGAAAGCGGTAAAGTAAAAACAATAAGCGTGGTTGAATGTACTAAAGTCAAATGATGAAAGTTTCAAAAGAAGATGTTTGGAATTAATCAAAAGGAAAAAAGAAATACTAAAATGTCCATACGTATATAGCAACAATATGGTAAATAACAGTTGCATAGACTGGTATTTGCTGCATAGCAACGCAATAGGAGCTCTTCTAAGAAGCGCGAAAGGTAAGAATGAGAAGGGGAATCTGCCCTTGAATAATGAATAGAGATGGTGCCTTTGTAACTGATAATGGATTTGAGAGTTGGAAAAAACACTTCGAAATCTCAACAATACTGAACAGTAAATGATAGGTGTTAGTGAATGGGTTAGGGTTTGATGCTGCAGAGAAGGATAAAGTTTTTTGGGATGATTATAGTTATACGAAAGTAATGGCTACGCATATAGAAAGTGGGCAAGGAATGTTAAATCTGCCATCGCGGTATAGATCAAATACAGTGAACATGATCAAACGAGCAATGTATTATCTATTTATTGGATTAATGTTAAAAAGGCTTAATGGAGGTATATTCCAAGGGATTGAGAGAGAGCGGTAATATACCTTATATAAGTAAGCGAGTAAAAAGGGAACTTGGTATATTTAGGGAATAAGTTATGAGTTTTTATGCAATGTATATGGTGGATATCTTATGGTTGAAAGAGCGGTTGAGTGACTAAGACTGTTGTAAGAAACAAGGGCGTATATGATGTAGAGGAGTGGATCAAATTTACATTGAAACAAAATTGATGACGGAAAATGGAGAAATAAGAATAAATCATATTATGTTTTAGCATCTTACAACAGCTTATTATGATAGATTAAAATAGGAAGCTTTATGGCATATTATGATATATATGTTATGTCGGTAGCTCTAATGAATCAAAACAGTATGTATAGACCGATAGTGAACGTGGTGCGTGAAGAATAAATGGTGTCAATGTACTTGGTTACGGAAAACGATTAACACGTTGTTATGTCTCCCTTGTATCGTTTATCATGATGGTATGAAAAAAATATACCCAGGTGGGTATGGCAGAATAATGGTGTTAAGAATGAGGATAATGGAAGGATCGGGTGCCCTACCATTTATATGCCGGATGATTTTCTGGTGTGGCGAATCTGGAAGAGAGTTGGAAGATTAGGAGAAATTGCGCAGGTATGAAAAGGGAGGTTTGAAAGTAAACGTAGATAAGAGTAAGTTATGTTGGTGATGAGGACAGCTCTCATGTAATTATGTAATATGAGCACTGGAGCAGTGGCTCTGGGATTTAAATAGTTAGGTGATGGTGTGGGATTAAAGGGAAACGATTATTCAGATTGTATAGGAAGTGTGAATGCAGTCAAGGTTCTGTGGCAGATTAAATCGTTATGGCAATGTTAAAGTGACTAATTCTATGTCCTGGGAGTCCTTACATGATGATTCTTTACCTGTGTATTGGGTATGTAGTAGACTATGGTCTGAATGATAAGATAGATCTAAAGTTCATTGATTCAGTATGACAATCTAGGATGCATGCTAGTTTAAGAATAATAATAAAATGAGGAATAACGTATTAGAGAGTTGTGGTGAAGAAAGGGGTAAATGGAGAATAAATGAAAGTATGTTGAGATCGTTGTCAGTGGAAAGATGAATATAGTCGTTATTAAGCGGATGTACTAGGGAGGAGTGTGTTGTGAACCGACCGCTGAGACCTGAAGAAAAGGGATGGGTCCGTACACGAATGTCTAAAAAGAGAGAAACTGTGAGGCTTTGCAGGCAGCGAGAATAAAGTGCCGATAAGAATGCGGGTTTGTATGGGGTATGGTGCCCACCTGGGCAAGTATAAACCCAACACAGACATACCATGAGAGGTCCGTGCGCCAGTCCATGAACTCAAATCGGATTTTCTGGGTTCTGTTGACAGTCTCACTATAAAATTGGACCGAGATAGATGTATTCCTTCATAATCTCATCATCATCTTCTACCTTCTTTGTTCTTGGCCTGACACCCACCTTACCCCCAGTCTTGGGCAAAGAGAAATAAAGAATAATAATATAATAATAATAATTACATAATAATAATATAATAATAATAATAAGAATAATAATAATAATAATAATACCAACCTCGCAATGCTATAATTCTGATGTCAATTGGGAGAAATTACCAGTCTAATACATTTCTTCGTTATGTCCTTGCCCAAGATAAATGGGCTACCTTTGGGAAAAAGGAAAAAATAAATTATATATATATATATATAAAATAAAATATATATATTATATATATATAATATATATATATATAATAATATATAATTATATATATATTATATATATAATATATATATATATACTATAATAATATATTACAAAATATAATTCCTAGGAAAAAAACAATAACTACAGAAATAAAAAAAATAATACTTATACAGTAGTAATAACTGATAGTGATATAATCAATTTGATTGTTCTTTATTATTCTAACAACAAAATCAATGTCAAAAAAATTGTACACATATATAGTACAGACTCAGAAAATTACAAATCTGACAAAACTTAATACAAATTTACTAAATTTGTTCTTAAAAAATATTTACCTTGAATATCTAAGAAATCCTCAGCTAAAACATTGGGACCTTGATCAATTGGTTTACCTGACCCATTAAAAACTCTACCAAGCATATCTTCTGACACAGGAGTCCTCAAAATGTCACCAGTGAACTCGCATACCGTAAACTTTGCATCTACTCCTGATGTTCCTTCAAATACCTGATATAATAATTATTAGGTTAGTCTATTACTTCTTTAAGATTTCAGAAAAAAAATGATGATTGATAAGGTTATTTTATTTTTTTTTTTTTAACTATGTGCATTACTTGGAAAAATTAACGATAAAGAAATAAATTTAAGAAAGAGTAAGTAAATTTAAGAAAATAGTAAAGTAAAATATTTAAAAATTCAAAAATGCGTGAGCTCGAAAATTATAGAAATATCATATATTGTGCATTGTCTGAGAAGTCTGTGTGGAGGTAAAAACAATAGGACATTTCGTAAAATTGTAGCCAAGAACATCAACAAGTGCTCGGGCTGAAAGTGTATCAGATATGCTAGGGTCAAATCAAATCATGATGGGAGGGGAACTGTTGGAACATTTAGAAATTTTCTGCACAACCCTCCACACCAAAGACAAAGGGGTCTCACACTTAACCCTTGACACAAGACCGAAAGTGCTTGCGCGTGCGACAGTTAATGCAGAAAGATCATGCACTAGGCACCTTATATATTATTTTGTAACTCAGTTGGATGGTGCTTGAAATGTGTGAAAATCTTTATCTTCTACCGATTGGAAAGATAGACTGGTGGGGTTCGAATTATAACTTTGTGAGGGGTAGAGCCTGCTCCAGAGGTGTGGGAGAAGGAAAGAGCAAGTGTAATGTTGAGAGGTCTGGTACAGGATCCTCAGGCGTAGTTGTAGAGGCATTCTCCTTCCTATGGGTGCGCCGAGAGCAAACTGTTGACCATCCTGCTTCCAATAGATACGCCAATAATTGCAACCCTTGCAGCTCAGCTTCAGACTCAATGACTGAAGAACCAGTGGACAAACAGTCCCCGATGACAATAGATTCTACCGGATCAGGGCAAGGAAAAATTTTCAAAGAGGAATTTAGTAAGGACAATGAATCGCTGGGTGGGATATCTCTCATGAAAGAAGGATGTGGAGGGCGTCTCAACCTAATGGGGGGATCTACTAGGGGAAGGAGAAGCCTTCCTCTAGGATCGTTCCTGCAAGGGGTGACGAGGGCGCTTAGATTGGACACCATTAGCTACAGTCAAATTACGGTCAGACTTCAAGAATTTGTTGGTTCTATAAGCCAGGTTGTAGTCTTTGTCCCTTCTCTGGTAGTAGAATGAATAGAAAGGATCGGATGAGAAAGCCCAGATGGTAATACAGAGGCAGGCCTTTCTCAAGGGTTAACAGTGTGGAGGGGACTCATGTTGCTTTGAGCAGAGAGAGGAACCCTCAACATCCACACAAATCTGTGAGGGAGGGCCCTTCTTGGCGAGCAGAAAAACTCAGAAAGGGGCGGAAAAGCCTTGTCGCAGTCGAAGAGCTGCAGCTTTGGGTAAAGTAGGAGATGCAGGGGGGAAAAGCCAAACAGGAGCAGGTGCTGGCCTCTGCAAAGAAGAGGCCTTCCCCACTTTGATCGAGACTGAAGAGAACTTTGGGTCAAGAGAGAGTGCAGTCTGTGCCGGTGAAGTCCTGATATGGTATAACTGCTTAACAGCAGACAGGGTGGCAGCATAAGACCGGGAGAAATTGCACCCCTCTCCCTTCACCTTAAGCTTAACCTTACATCTGTCAAATTTCTGTATTGTGCAGAGCTCGAGAATCTTCTTATGCCAGACAATTTGTAGGAGCAGCGCTGTGGTTGCTGCCACAATTGGAACATGAGGGCGAATTACGGGAAGGAAGGTGAAAATAACCGCAATGAGCGCAAAGACCTTGCAGAATTAGCGAGGCCGGCGAAATTTTTTGGCATTTAAAACAAATTCATTATCTAGGAATGTACTGAAGCACGGTATAACTTGTAAACTCGATCCTAACTTTCATGGGTATGAAAGGGGTGTTAAAACTTGAGAAGGTGCAGGTTTGGGGCATTAGGGGTATCCCTGGAAGAAGGAAACGGATAAACATTACTTACTGGCACATGCTTGCGTTGTAAGTAGGTCAGGATATCCTGAGGAGTTTCATGCTATGACTCTGCTGTAAATGGTGCCCTTAGATGTGTATTATTGGAAATATTGGAAAAGGGAGGGATGAAATCAGGTAAACAAAGAAAATAAATAAGGGAGTGAGTAAAACTGCTAAACTAACAAATGTATTTTATAATAACAGGAAAAGGAGAGAAGACATCTTTGAAGAGGGATTTGCAGTGATATTTTTTTTTTTACCAGTGGTGTTTATTAACAAGAGTGATGTTATTTATAATAGTGATACCGGTGTATTTATTATTTTATCTTTTTCAGAAGAACAGTAAGTGTAACTGTGTGAAGTTCAAAAGGCGATCATGGCCTTGTTAATAATTATATAATACGAGACAGTAATTTTGTTAGTGTGCTTTACTTTAGAGGAAGTTGGGTCCACCTTTTCTTTTCACATAGGGTAAAATTTCAATGCAAAGACTAATTATTTAAGTATTATCTCAATTTAAATATCTCAAGAACAAAATAAGTAATTAACCCTTATATGATTTCAATAAAACAATTCCACCATAAACAACTATGTACAAGAATCGGTGATCTTTTCAGCTTCAGTAGACTTCTTCAGGTGAAGTGTTGGTTTTTCAAATCTGTGAAATTTAGTCAAGTTGGTAGCAGAGCATAATTGCAAAGCAAAAAGTAAAGATGCCTGACTCAGACAAAGAGATAACTGATGGAGGTAGGAGATATACTAGAACAGGATGCCCAAGGTTTTATGGACAATGGAGAATTTCGAAGAGTGGAAGGAAAAAGTATAAACTTTTTTGCTCATAGAAAAAGAATGTGTGAGGTACCCAGGATTGGAGATAAATTAAAATTAGGAGGAGAAGCTTTTGAAACCATTAAGGAAATAAAAAATGAAGACCTTATGAAGAGGGGAGGGGAGGGGAGGATTTTAATAGAAAAATTGGGATTAAGATGTGGTAAAGACAAGGTGTCACTGACCAATTTAATAAGATGAGAGAATTTTTAATATTGAAAAGAAGCAGGAGGAATATATGCAGACATTTGTGGAAAGGTTTGGGAGAATGTATAAATAATGCAAAACACCTGGAGAAGGGATTATGACAGACAATATGAGAGGATATCTTCTAGAGAGAACGGGCATAGATGAGAAGAAGAAATAATTGGTGTTAACTAGCCAGTTGTGGAAAAGAGGCAATTTCTTTTGAAGTAATAAAAAAGATGTTGATCCGAATTTTTCCAAAAGGAGTAACAACATTGAAGAAAGAAAGAACACTGAAGGGGAATGGTGGAATAGACCAACCAAGGAGGAAAGAAAACAAGTTAGAAAAAACCTATGAGGTTTGGTAAAGTAATGAGGTGTTTATAATATATGGATCAAAAAATAAATAAGTACAAGCATGCCCAAAGAAATGGAATAAAAAAAAAAATTTCTTTTTAGTATTTAGAGAAGGTAAAATCAAAAAAGAGAGGAGAAGGAAAGTTATTAAGTAGAAAAAGAGGAAGATGAGGTCTATGAAAATCTAGAAGGAATTCTTGACACAGGATGCAAAAAGTATTATGTGGGGAGAGATGACTAGGTCAGATAATGATGGAATTAAGTGGTGCAAAGATGAAGTAGATGAATAACAGTCAAAAGTATAGCTATATACTCTGCCAAACAGGAAATTATAAATTTTTAATTAAAATTTAAAACTGAAATAATTAAAGGAGATATAACATGGGTGATTGGTAGAGAAACCAGGGAAATTATGAAGATGAATGCTGATTTGAAAAATGAAAGTTGTTATTGGTGTTTCAAGATCTAGAAATAAAATATTCCTGAGGTAAACGACAAAAACATTACGATTAAGCTCATAAAAGGGTCAAAAAAGGAAAAAGTTTGGTTTGGAAGGTTTGAGAAAAACTGGATAAATAACCCAGAGGGAAGGAAGAGAAAACTATGTTAATTACATCTACAATTTGGACATAGGCGTAGAAAAGAATATTACAACTTATGAAGGACGCCTACAAAAGATGAAAATGTATCTAATAAAGGGATGAAGGAAGTGAAGAAAGAATTAGGAGAGATTGGCAAAGGATGTGAAGTCTTTATTGGGTACAAGAATAATCCACCAAAATATGTTGAGAGTTTTTCGATGGCAACAGTCTTCAATGAAATGGTAGCCATGGATTTAATAGAATTGGAAGGGAGCAAATTTCTTATAATGTAGGATATGGCTACTTGCTACTGTCAAGGTGCTTGAGTGAAAAATAAAAAAGCTGAGATTGCCAAAAAAAAAAATATTGGAAAGATGGATAAGTATTTATGGAGCACCAGGAAGTTATTGTCTGGCAATGGATTGGAATTTCAAAATGAGGAGGTAAAAGTTTTGGCTTTACTCTCTTTGGCTTTATGAGTACTCCAGCAGAGAGCCCTTGGAAAAACGGGATTTGAGAAAATGGTGAGTCTAATTAAAGTGTCAATGAGAAAAGTAAGGAGTTACCAAATAAATATGTTTAAATTGGTCATTAGCTGCCAAAAACAGATTAATAATGAAAGGTGAATTTGTTCCAAACCAATTATTATTTGGAAGGAATATAGGCATTCCCATGGTGATAAACAACAACAGACCATCAAGCTTAGAAAGAGGAAATAAAGAAAAGATGTTAAAGGAAAATTTGATAGCCATGCATAAGGCGAAAGAGAGATTCACATAAAACAATAGGCCAGAGAAAAAATGAGAAGGGTCTTAATAGAAAATATGAGGGATGATAAGGTTAAGGAAGCAGTAATTGCAGAGAAAATTTATTATAAAAGGGAGAATGAAAAAGAATGGAGAGGACCAGCAGGAATCTTCGGAATAGACAGCAAAACTGCAGTGGTGAAACATGGAGGCTCTCTTAGAGAACTAAATAGAACATATTACGAGAAGTAAAAGAAACCCAGAAGAGAGGAACAAAGAAGAAATTCGAAATTAAAGAGGAAAAATATGAAGAGGGGAAAGAATCTTAAGATGATGAAGGAGGAGGTGAGGAGACTGAATTTTAATAGAATTAATGAAAAAAATAAATAGGAATTAGAAAGAGAAGAAATTCAAGTAGAAGAGAGAATACGATTATGAAAAGAGGTGAGAGGTACCGAGCTGAAGGGAACCAAGGGGAAATGATAAGAGATAAAAATAATAGGAAGAGCAGGAAAAGTTACAAAAAAGATTTGGAATAATTGTTACAATGTAGAGAATTTTTGAAACAGACAAAAAACGTTTTGATTGATTTTAAGGAATGGGAAAACATTACATGTATACCTGATGAGGAGGAGGTATTTTTGGCTAATTTTGAAGATAAGAAGATATTAGGCAAAAATAAAGGAGTTGGAAAACTGGATTGAAAATGGGGTGTACAAGGCCATATAGAGGAGGTCAAAAAGTATTAACCACCAGATGGATAGCAACAGAAAAAATGAAAGAAGGAAGAAGGGTTTGTAAGGCAAGTTTAGTTCTGAGAGGTTTTAAAGAAAAAGATACAGAATATCCTACAGACGCACCCACATGCACTAGGGAAACTAAAATTATGTATAGGAATGTCAAAATGATATGGTTGGAAATGTAAAACAATGGATATTAAGACAGCATACCTACAAGGAAATAAACTTGAAAGAAAAGTTTATATATTACCTCCGAAAGAAGCAAGAACAGACAAAATATGGAAGTTAAAGAAGGCAGTTTAGGGATTCAAAGACGCAATTAGGATTTAGCATAATAAAGTGGTAAAAACAATGAAAGAAGTAGGAGAGAAATATGCTCATTTGATCCAACAATATTTAGTTGCAAGAGAAATGGCAACAAAGGTGTGAAAAGAAAACAATTAATCTAAAATTATATTTTTACAAAAACACATTATTAAGCTTACCTGAACAACAGCCTTATTACCGCTAACTTCCAGAACCTGTCCTTTTCTTTCAGTTCCATCTGCTAAATGTAGATTGACAATTTCTGCAAACTTTGGGAATTTTACATCATCTAAAATGACTAAAGGTCCATTTACACCAGTGACAGTTTTATATCTTAGACGTGGCTGTGCAATGTAATCTCTTGTCACAGCAGCTGAGTGCTCAAAATGAGCTGAAGTAGAATTCATTGCTCAAAATTTTTAAATATCTTGGCAACTCCTGAAAATATTCAACAATAAATAAAGAGCAAGGCTCAGAAGTAACAGTAGTAGTTGGAAAAAAATCTTATGCCTGGCTCAGGCTCAATAAATATTAGAAATTTATTAAAAGTAAACCTTCAGAGCAGGTAAATTTTTGACCTGCTCCAACTCCGACTCCACCAGCTCCACCTTATTAAAATTGTCAGTAATGAATCATCAAATAAGCTTTCATTTATACATATCTCTGTAATATTATCATTATTTTCTGTCTCCTCCTTGAATAGGGCCCTTCCTGTGAGTGGTGACAATCTGAATAATAATAAAAATCATATAAAAGTATTACTCTACTATATACTGTACCCCATTAATTCATCTTTCTTATTTATTCTTAACACTTTGAATATTGGTATTAGATATTGGGTACACTTATTATTTATAAATATCTGCCCTTTGCCCATATCCTTATTTAGTTTCGCAAACTATATGATTCTAATATCTTATCACAAAGTTGTGATGTAGGGGTTGCTGCACAGTAGCTCCTGCTTCTACCCCGGTTATGCTCTGCAATGTGCATCACTAAAATTTATATATTATTATTTCATTTCCATGTATGCTTTAATCATAAATTTTTCCAATTCTGCTAACTATGTCTTTTTTAGGAGATTATACGTAAAGTAGTCATTTTCAGAATTTATATTATTTTGTGAAGTGGACCACATTTATTTTGTCCTTTCACCACATCTCCGTCAATCTCTCTGGATTCCTTGTGGACAAGGAATTTACACCTCCGTAAAAGTAAGATATTACTTTTACTATGTTCTCTTATTAAATGTCTTCATATTTTTTAGAGGTGTATGCTGCTCCATTTGAGATATCTGTATGGCTTGGCTTATGGCTATTTCTATTTTCGCAGTTTTGCAGCAGTTCTCCGGTCTTTCTCAAGACTCGTCCAACAACCCTTGAGGAAGGATTTCTATTAATCCCCAAGGGTGAGTTGAAGCCATGCTTTATATCCTTTTTTAATGTTTTCTGTATGGAGCACAATTTTACAACATGCCTATTTTCTTATATTTTATCAGGTTCCATTGCCGGGGCCTACCTTGCCCATTCCACCACTGGGGCCTGCTTTGTGTACATCTCTTGCCGCCAAATTTCTATCGCTGAGGCCTACTGCCCGAAATTCAGCATCCGAATAGCAGACCATATTTTAATTCAGCACTGGAGTGTTGCAATAACAGACCACAAAGTTAAGAGATCTTTATCTATTTGCATCCTTTACTACACACACACATCAGTTCTTGTTCCTTTTTGTAAATATATCTCTCTTGAAACTTGAATTGAATGGAAATTAACTGAACTGACCTTACGACTTCAACTTACGATCTTAGGTTTGGGCTAGACCAAACCGATGGATAACAGATACTCAGAAATAGAAATCGACATTTAGATTATCCTCCCCTTAATTTATAATAAACGTTGTTTTAAACGTTTTGTTTTATTTCCCCGGATTCATCAAACCTGACCTTGTTCATTCAAGGAGGAATCGTCAGCATCACTTACTTAAAATTATATCGAAGGTTCATTTTTGCGGAAGGCCCAAATTGAGAGTGTTCAGGTAATAATAAGTAGTACCGTTAGGAGATACACTAATTCTACCATTAACAGCGGTGTAGGTAGATAAATATTAACTTAGTTAGTATTTTCAGACTAACCTCTTAACACCTTTATGCGCTACAGTAGCATACTAACTGACTAATTTTCTCTCTGTCTCTGTTTCTCTTATTAGAATTAATTCATTAATCTTTACTGACAGTTCCTTTTAGTCTCTGATCTTCGACGCTGTCTTAGTTTCTGATCTCACTTTCTAAATTTATTGGGTGGTTTGGGGACTCTGTTAACAGTTAATAATCCGGGTCTTCTTTCCATTAACTCTCCCTAACAGTGACACCTCTTTAGCTAAGGTGGATTGCCTCTTTTACAAACATTGCTCTCTCCATAAAATTCACCTTAAAAATCTAAAAACTAGATACCATTAACACTGAAAGGATTTTTCATATGCTCATTTGTGTTCTGAGTTCACAAGATTCACTCACGCCCCAATCAAATCCGAGTAAAATTCCAGATAGCTATCACACCTTTTGAAAATAACTGGATATCCAATTATAAGGCAAATAACTCTTTAACCCATCCCAATAAAAAAATATTATTATTATAATTTTTAGAGTACCACAATAATATAAAAGATATAAAATCATGATACAATTGTCTTTGGGGGAACAGAGCAGCCCTGTACTGCCTGGGTTGAGAATGGTGGAGAATTTATTATTATTACTATTAATATTATTATTATTATTATTATTATTATTATTATTATTATTATTATTATTATTATTATCTAAATGCATGGCACACAAAAATCTAGTAATTTTACTATTTTACTACATAGGGATATTATATGCTACTCTATAAATAGTTATAAATATATTAGTATTTGTATATTATGCATTTTAAATACCAAATGAATAGGGTCTCAAATAAATATAACAATTTAATTTAATTATATATATATATATATTATATATTATCATATTTATATATATATATATCAACTATTATATACTTAGATATACTATATATTATATGGATTTTATACAGAGCCTCTTTAAAATATAGTTATATCTATATATACATGATATATAATCATATATATATATATATATATAGTGATGTACCTTAATATATATAAATATATAGTATATATATAGTACTTCAGCTAATAGAACATTATAAAATATACGACTGATACGTAGCTATTAGCATGTCATGCTGAGTCGAGGCCTTCATTTTCATTTCTAGTAAAGTCTTGGACAACTAACCTTCTTTTTTCTATATTCCACGCGTTTCAGACTTCACTCTTTCAAGTCGCTGGCTTAAAAATTTCAGTAAAGAAGCACGGTAATGTATTTAGGTGAGACCATTGAAATAGCAATGCACGCTGAAGTAACATAAACACCGCCACCTCCTCCTTACCAAGATATCTCTTCATCCCTTTCCAGCATAAGCCAGAATTTGTTGAACTTGTTTAATAAATTCATATAATACACACACCTCTCCTAGTCTGCGCTCTTAGAGCAATATTCTCAGTTACTTGCATGTGTATTTGAGGACAAACGCAGTCGCCTTAAACTGCTTTTAATTATTGAGCTACCTAATCTTTTTGAATAGTGTAAATTGGATTCGTTCGTTTTGGAGACGACATTGAGGAGAAAGGGAAATTTAGATTTTCACCCATTCATCAATTTATTCATAAATATTATAAATAAATTTTTGTAAGATTATACTTATTTAGTATTTGAATATTAAATCTATGTTAAGCTCGCACATTATTAGCGGGGACGTCGACGTTGCGGACTCAGATAGCGGAAGGTTGATAGGTCTGAATAGTCGAGTAGCGCTAGCGCTACGTTTTCAGGTGCGGAGGTGCGCTAGCGGATACCCCTAAATGAGCGGGTGCCCACCTCTGATAATAATTATATATATGATAATATATAAGATTATATAATATATTATATATAAAAGTATATATAGTGAGCTTAATACTAATATATTACATATATATATATATATATATATTATACGCCGTATATAAATATATATACCTTATTTTTAGATATATATGGAATATAATATATATATATAATAATATATATATATATATATGTACTATATATAATATATATATTATATCTATATAATATATAATAAGGTATGTATAATATATATTTAAAATATAATAGTAGTATATATATAAATTATTTTTGTTTTAAAATGTCACACTATTCATCGGGCAGCCCTATCATAGAGAGGGTTATGATTAATATTATCATATCACGACCATACAATCACCATTACTATTACCACCATTAATAGTATTGCAATTATTATTCATTAGGCCCTAACTAATAAATTCTTCGATCCATTATCTTAAAGTTTATAGTTTTGAACAAAATAGAATCCTTCTTCAGTTACCTAGCCCCTTATCCGTATTTCCTCAGATAGTATCATCAGTTAAAAGTAAAAAGGATACGTGGTTGATCACTGATTCCCTCATCAAAGTCTAATTTTGTTTAAACTACATACTCAATTCTTTGCCAAGATTTCTCCATGAAATCTTTGTGTGGGTTTTTCGTTCCTTAAATGCAATTTATTTTATTCGCTTTTTCCTTCAAGTGTCATGATGTCAACACCCACTGCTTCCAGAGTATCCATCTATTTACGAAGGTTCCTCAATTATCCTAGCAGCCATATGTTGACAGACTGCTTCTTTGCGATGAAAACGATGCAGAATGAGATGCGATCAAGACATTCACACGGTTTATCTCTTGACCAAAATAATATATATAAATATAAATATAGTATATATAATATATATATAAATATAATATATATTATATATCTATAGTACTATATATATAATAATATAATACTGTTTATATATATTTTAGTAATAATCACCATATGCCCTCAACATTTGTGCAAACACTAAACATTAACAATCCTGAAAAGAAAGCAATTTAAATTTGCGATTTCTCCAATATGTTTGAGATATTCAGGTGTACATAATATAATAGAAATAATATATAAATAAATAATAATATAATAAAAAAACCTTATTTAAAAAACCAGTCGCCATCAAAATGTAGAATCCTCTGGACACAGAAATGGGAATATCTGTGAGGTCTGTTTGCACCTCCTATGTTAGGCATTCCTTAAGGACGATAAGATATTATCAGACAAATAAAATTCCCGTTCTTGAAGAACCTAATATAAAATATTAAAAGTTTCATTACGTTTTAACAATACAGTATAAAACACAGAGTAACTTAACACACAATATGACTGTTAATAATTTTTGCCATGCTTTGAAAAGCAAGAGTTGCTATGGAGTACATGGAATAGACGATCGAAGCAAATACGAGAGCGAGAGATTGATTTGAATTTTTTTTTTGATTAAGGCATACACACCATAAAAAGTATAAGGATATATATATAATAATATTATATATATATATATATATATATATATATTATATATTATATATATATATATAATATATTTATATATATATTATATATTGCTAATTAAGCGTGTCGACGATTTACAAACGATTTTATTAGTTTTTCAATTTGTCCTGTTGACGATGGCTAGTTCAATATATATAGTATATATATATATATAATATATATATATACTATATATATACTATATATATAGATATATATAAAAATGATTAATATAAAATATAACTATATAACGAAAATATTATTTTTTATTAATCATATATATATATCAATTATATATACATCAATGAGAAATCTCTATTTGTAATTGTGAAATGTTATGAAATTCTTAATGTGGAAAAATAATGTTGATCAAATAATATTAAATTCTTATAATTATTTTGAGAATAATAGATGTGTGTAAATTTTATCTCTTCCTCTCTAAACTTCATTCTATAGCTCTAAGATATCATAATATATATTTATTGCATAGTCGAGTCAGTCCATACGTGAAATAAATATTTGTTTTTTTTTTTATTTTTTTTTTTTCGCTAGTTTTATTCCTCGTCATTACTATGCTTGTGGTAACTCGAGCGCCTGACCTTATCATGAGTTAAGTTATTAATCAATGGTAAATCTGTGTGCGCTCAGTGTCTATCTGAACATACTTATAGTGCGAAAACGCTATGAAACTTTGCAGAAAACTTAACAGCAAGCAAGAGCCTTTAGCAGAGAGCTATAATAGTGTGTAGTAGTAGGTAATTTCGTGATAGAGTGCGTGTCCTCGTTATTTTTTTAATTATAATAAAAATATTATTAACAGTAAATTTACGATATTTATTGATTTATTCTGCTAATTCTGCTTCAGTTGTCTACATATTAATATTCTATGATTAAATTTCTAAACAATTTAAGCCATTTATAGACAGAAAATGTTCATTCTATCATTATCCATTACTATTAAGTATCGAAATTTACATAATAATATAGATATATATATATATAATACAGAAAATATGTGTATATCTACTAGTTATATATATATTCGATCATGACGGATGAGAAGTAACAGATAGAAATAGAGATGGATGCACTTATAATTTATACCTTTGTTTTTTATTTAGTTCCGTGTCATGTATCACGTGTTATCATGTATAGGATATTATCATTATCATTATCATTTAATTAATAATATTCGATTGCAATTTAATCATGTGTTCATTAGTCAGATTTATTGAGTAATTATCACTTAAACATTTATCAGATTCATAGTCATCTATATGAATTAAGATCGCAATACTATAATATAAGATAATATAATGAGTCATATATCATATAGATATTTATTATCAGAGCAATCTGAATAAGGTACTAGAGCTATTATAATCATTATATCAAGTAATGATATTATAGATTAATATCTTAACATACTTATCATCAATTTATCTGATTAGCATGTACTCAGACATAACTTTTGATCAATTATTTCTATTTAATATCATTAGGTTTCTGACAGAGCTAATTAATCATATAATACATTATTCTATATATCATTATCATATATCATCATATATATCATTTATATTATCTTTGATTTTGATCATTATCATTATCATTATCATTATCTATTTATCTATTATATCAATTAATATCATTATATCATTATCATTGAGTGAGATTTATCTAATTATCAATTATCATTATATAATGATATATCATTTATCATATTACATTATCATTATCTTATATATCATTATACATTATCATTATCATTATATCATTATCTATAATTATATATACATATAATTATTCCATCTATTATCATTGAATCTATTTTTAATCATATATTAATATCATTATCATTACCCACCTTCTAAAATCATTATCATATATCAATTATCATTATCATTATTCATATATCATTACATTATCATTATCATTATCATTAGTTATTAAATTACATATCTATTTATTAATCATATATCAATATCAATATTATCAATATCATTAATACATTATAATCTAATATATCATATTATCATTATCAAATATATTAATATGAATATAATTATTCATATCATTATCATTATCAATTTATCATATATCAATGTTAATTATCATTATCATTATTCATTATCATTTATCTATTATTATATATACATTATCTATTATCATTATCATTATCACATTATTACATATATGCATTAATCTATTATCAAATTACTACATTATAATATATCATCTATACATTACTCATTATCCATTATGCTATATTCGTGCTAATGTATGCTAATTTTATGCATTATGTATTCATGTTATCGATAATACTCAGTTGTATATGTAATTCTTATGGAATATCAGAGTATTATATAACTCATTATTCATATACCGAGCTATTCCCATAGTATACTATACATATAGTATTAGCATCACTCACACTTAGTCATATATGATCAAATTACATATTATCAATATTATCATTATCATAACTATTATTAATCATTATCATTATCTATCATTATCTATTATTATCATTATCATTATCATTATTCAGAATTATCATTATCTTATTATTACATTATCATATATAATCATTAAATCATATATCTATTTATCATATATATTAATATATTATATATCTATACATTTATCCAAATTATATTATCATTATATAAGTGACCACACACATTATTATACTATCATCATTATATTATGCCATGTACATACTATTATTATTCTAATTAGATCAAATATATTAATTCATATTATTCATCATTATCTATACACAATCCACATTATTATCATCAATTACATTCGACATTTTTATAGATCACATATTATTATCATCAGTATTATCTAATTATCATTCACTCGATATTCAGTGATATGCTATCATTATGCGCCTTATATTATGACATTATCATCATTATCATTATCATACATTACTGAAGGATCATTATTATACATATTATACAAAGTAATAATATTACTCATATCATTATATTCATTAGATGTGTATTATTCATTAATCGCAATATATTATAAATCTATTATCGATATAATTAATCTAAATTATCAATCTATTTACTTATCTATATATTATAATTATTAATATACTATATAATTAATTATTTATTATTATATTATATTATTATATTATTTATTATTAATATTATTATATTATATTATTATTTATTTATTAATATATTATATATTTTATTATTAATTATTTTTTAATTAATTTATATATTAGATGAGGATTATTATTTAAATTTATTATTATTTAATCATTATATATAATTTATCTATTATTAATTTAATTATTAGTATTATATATATTATTTTATTTATTTTTAATTATTAATTATATATATTATTATTATCTAATTATATTATTATTTAATTATTTATTAATTATATTAATTCATATGTAACATCATTATATGGTATTATAACATTTATTTTGTCAGCTACACTCGAGTATTAGACTTACATTTTAGTGCTGTAGGGTGCATTATTTAGCCGATTATTTCATCTATTTTCTATTTCAGTCGAATTATTTAATGAGCAAATATATTTATAAATAAATTATATTAGTTAACGTTAATCATAAGTAAATTTTAGTATTTCAGTTATTATTATTATTATGATACGTTTTTATTTTAAATTTCATATTATTAATATTATATTATATATATTATATATATTATTATATTAATTATATATTAATATCTTTATTTATTATAATATTATATTATTAATATAATATATATTAATTATTATTTTATTATTATTTATTATTTATCTTCTAATTATTATTTATACAATACTCTTATAGTTATATGTATATATTATATATTATTTATTATTTATAATATATTATTTAGTTTTTGATTATTATATTATATATTAATTTATTTATTTTAGGATTGGACTAGTATCTACTGTCGTATCTCATGATTAATCTAATGATTCCATATATAATCATCACTCTTATCTATATGATATTTCGTATTATGCGTCATCTTTGAAATTCACTAGATGTACTAGTAATCTCCAGTGGTGTCCCACTATATTATCTCATTATAGTAATCGTGACTAAGATTCATATTAATGTAATTAATTATAATTATTTAGACGTAGTCCATAACATAGACGTACTTAATCGATATATCTATATTAATATTATATTATATATAATTATTATTTATATTATTATTTATTTATATTTTATTTTATTTAAACTAATTTATTATTAATTATATATTGGCTAGGAATTATTATATATAAATTGTTTATATATTTATTATATATTATTTATGTATTATTATTATTATTTAATTAATTATTATTATTATTTATTATTATATAATTAATTATTTTATGATTCATTATTAATTAATTTATTTATTATTATTTAATTTATTATATATTATTATTAATTATTATTATTATTATTATTATTATTATTATTATTATAATTGTATTACTATTATATTTATTATGATAATTATTTATTATTATTATTATTCATTATTATATATATATTTTTATCATTATTATTATTATTATTTATATTATTCTATTTAATTAATTATTTATATTATTATATTATTAATCATTATTCATTATTATTATGCTAATATAGTTATCATTATCCGCCGTTCAATGCCAAACTATCATATTAACATTTCTACATATTTCCATGGAATTTAGCTACCTTTTCTGACTCATATTCATCTATTATTTCATTACCTATACTGTCTCCTACATTACCGGTATCCGATATCTCACCAACACACCTATTATAGATACATATATATATATAACATATCTAACTATAAATACAATATAAGTTTAATGCGTACCTATATAGATCTGTCATCCTATACCTGATTCCACATGACTACCTAAATAACTCATCTCTAACGTATATTCATATTATTTTACTACTTTTATATTTACCCCAATCTCCACACCAAATAACAATCTCTAATTAACAGTATATTATATCCACCTCATTTTAAATCATAATTATTCTTATTACTATACACTAATATGCCAACTTATAGATGAATAATTGTATACATTCATTGAACATACATTATAACTTAGATATTACCTCTTATATCAAGACCATAGTCCCACTTAACTATACATTACACACGGGTACAGAACATTCACCTCACGTTTAAGAACGCTAGCGACCACTACATAACACCACTTAGGGTCACAGCCGAGCTTTTTATCATCCAACAGAGGGAGACGAATAATAAAACAGGATAGCAGACAACAAGAAACACAACGTATAAGCGACATGTTACACTTTAATCATCTCAGTCACTATTAGTATCAGGCAATTCCTCCCTGTCATCATCGCGCTACGCTTATGGACTGCATGAACTTATCTAACACGAGAGGTATAGATTGAAACTGAATATTAAATAATGGAGTCATACAGCAACTCTAATTAAAATGATGTCGCAGCATGTATGACGCAAAGGAGGCACACTAAACATAGAGCTCACAAACTCCAGTTAAGTCTGCTCTCAACTATTACAACCATAACCTTGCACATGAGTAATACATGTGAAGAGTCACAGGCATATGCTCCTGCTTTGCAGAGATAGGCTTCCAAACCTTGATCAATCTTGCTTAGCTGGTACTCACCGCGTAATGTGAGAGGTCAATCTGTTCACAGAGCATCATCTCTGTCATTCTGTAAGTCCTATACTATCAAATCACTACTAAACAGAGTATTCCGCTGGGCACATATATATACACACAGACAGAGAAAATGCAAGTGGTCAAGGGTCATATCTAGAAGCTATTGGACAGATATTGCTTAAGGTGGAGCACTAGCTCCTCTAGCTCTCTATACATATCTCACATTCGTGCACGCGTCTGAGAACTCCGCACCACCAAATCTCGCAAATCACTCATTGAGTGCAGCGGGTGAGATACAGACTATATCATACCACTAGTAATACATGTGCATGCTCATCGATGAAATCACACAATACATTATACATGGAGTGCATCTAGAAAGAATAAGCAGAGATTCCCGGAGATTCGATTGATATGCAGGTACATCAGAAGATATATCACCATTCAGCCTGCAAGAAAAGTCTCTACACTCTTGCCTTTACAGTTAGAACTATTATATTAAGAGAGATATTGCCCGATAACGAGAGGAAGATAGGCTAACAAGGTTCGGAGCTAGAGGTTTTGATTTGTATAAGAGAGAGAGAAGCAGATATAAGAAGTGAAGCCTACAGCACATGAGTGCACATTATACACGAAGAACATACAGTGATTAAGCATAATCTGAAGTAAATACTCCCTATTGCAGCCAAGCCACAACACACACCAATATATTGAAGTAACGAGATCGCGATTAGAACAGTAGAGGCCAACAACTATAATGATAACAACCATGTACGCGCAGATACGCTAAACAGAGCGAATGTTGGGCATAGTGCGTATGTGTGAGACACGGGTCAAATGGAGAGTTTGATCACATCACGGCCGGAGAACACTAGGTTAGAATATCGATAAGGATATAGAAAATCAAGTGAGAAGTAGAGAAGAGGTTTATGACTATCATTCTTCACTATCCTCACATGATACGCGTGAAAACCATCACACCTGATCTGAATAGATGAACTGTACATGAGTAAGCACATAGCAGGAGAAGTAACCAATTAGAATGTCACGCATGTCAGCGAGAGTAGCGAAATGCGTCTCATATACCCACCTGTTCTATGCTAAAAAGCCTTAGCGTCTGTCAAGCGCTAGCGTTCTTCTACTATCACAGCACTCCAACAATTAGTGTCGTCTAAGCTCTTGGGCATAAAGACCATACGATCACACACATACGATCATATATTCGCCACAAGAATATCATACTATTATAATCTTCTATAATATACACTATATATATATAGTTTATATAATATAGTAATACATTGCATATTATATTTATATATATACATTTTTGAGTACCACAAGATAAAATATAAACTAATATACCGACATATTATACATTAGTTTCAGATATCTAAACTATTGTTAAATTGTAGCATAAAACGCGGGCTGGAATAAATTGAAATACGCTATAATATTACAGTACGGCGTATTGTCGACTGCGAACGCACCACTTAGAACGCCCGTTACCGTACGGGCCGAGCAATTATGCATGTTAGAACGGTCTTAATAGATTTGACCCTCCGGCGCCTCTTCACACGTGTTGGCCTCGAGTGAGAAAACTGTATTCCCACTCGGCTTTACAAGTATCCAATGAAAGACTACACGCGCAGTCTGTCTTCATAGTTATTACAAGGTGATCTAAATAACCAAAGAAAGATTACCAATTCTGAAATCATCGAGTCTTTAAATCCTATTTAACTATATCTTAAGAGAGAGCAGAGAGAGACCGAAGAGTAGAGAGATGAGGAGTATAGTAGTACGAATAGATAGATAGAGAGAGAGAGAGAGAGTGGTTTGTAGCTCAGCAATTAGAGCGAATGCGTAGTAAAAGAATTTATTATAATATTAATTGCGTTATATGTAGTATCTCAATAAAATATATAATTATGATAGATATATAACTGTATAAATAAATATGATATAATTGCAGATACTTTAATATCATGTACCGTAATGTGAAGTACAATGCTTTGCAGGTCAGTTAAATACTTATAATATTTTTTTTAAAATCAGTCAATGTAGATGTTGAACCATTTATAATATTAAAAATATCATAAATTTATCATGAAATTTATATATGATTTTATTAGACTTTCATTTTGTTCTCTGTAGTTAGATGAACCCCTGTCAGTAGGTTTTCGGGTTCATTAATCTGATTAAGTATATATATCAAATCATATCAGTGGACTACTCACTAAGGTACGAAATGTATAATACTGAATGAGATATCATAAATACTGATACAAATACGAAGACAGATTAAACATACTATTAGTTAAATAGATAAATCTGAGATTCAGTAACTATATAATTATATTATATATATAAATATATATACTATATAAAATATATTATATATAATTATATATTGAATATATATATATATTAATATATATATATATATATAATATATATTATATATATATATATAAGTATACTTATAAAATTGTTTATACAATATGCGTTATAGTTATTATATATATATATATAGTATAATATATTTTTGAATAAAGTTTATTGGCAATCAACTGAAATAGAAACAGCAATATAGATCTAATTTCAGCTTTGAGATGATAGAGCTATATATATATATACGATGGAATTATTATCAATATTATAATTGACATTATAGAATAGAATACTGAGAATATAAAAAGCTATAGAATTATCATCATGCTCTGAATCTGAAGTATGTTATAAAGATTAATAAGGAAGAGAATTATACACCCAGTAGAAGTACGTTATATATACCAACCAGTTTTTCAATCTACTCACTATTATATAGTATAATATAATATGTAATACCCATACTCTAAATTACCTATTACTTTATCATTCGCATGTCATATAACCAGTATATATATATATAATACAATTATATTATATAAATTATATTAATATAGTATATAATATATATTCTCAATATTAATATATATTATATTAGATATTATATAAATTATATATATTATATATATATTATATAAATATATATAATATATATGTATTATATATATATTATATAATATATATATATATAGTGCAGTTACCCATAAAACATATTGGACGTCTCTCTTACCAACCTTTCAAAAGATAAAGCGTATAAGGAAATCTTTTAAATTTATGTTATATGTAATCGGATTTCTGTGATAGTAATGTGTTTCATTATTGTATCATAATAATTCTATTTCATGTATTATTTTTATTTTTATTTTTTTTTATCAATTTATTATATCATTTTTTTTTAAAAAAATTTACATTCTTATATATAGAATTTAATCTTCAGTATAGCATAATAGGCAGGATGGTTTTTTTCCTTTTTTTTTTAATGTTATAATATAATTTCAGAGGCCATAACTCGCTTTTTAAAGACTATATGTTAATGGAGGGTTGTTTAAGTCAATTGGTAGAAGGAGTAATAATATGTTGAGGAAGATGATAGACAGGTTGTTTATAATATAGACTGAAAGAAGGGAGATGACTAGTGAGCAAAAAAAAGTATTGCTTAAAATTATATAATACTTTATTTTAAAAAAAATCTTATACATTAAAAATCATTATAGTTCCCGTGATTTACAACGTATTTAGTTTGTTTGGGAGAGAGAATTCTGTTTCGCTTTTAAAGTTCCTTATTTTTTTAACTATTTATCTTCATGGTAAAATATATATTAATAATATAGTTTGTTAGTATGTTAAAAGATAATAATTATTATAAATAGTTTTATTGACATATAATTATAATATATATAATATTATATTATATATAATATATATATAATTATTTATATAGATATATAATATAATATATATCTATATATTATATATATATATTGATAATTATATATAATAATATAATTCATATGTCGCGGTCGGATTAGCCGCCATATGATCTTAAAACATTAATGCTACACGTAAAAACGGAGATACATTGCATGGAAGCTGGTCAAGTGCCCTGCAAATGTATAAAAAAAAAAATAAAAAAAAAAAAAAAAAATAAAAAAAATTATTATATCTCAAACTACAAATAGCTACAGCGAAAGAATACATTTTGGAATCCTGGTTAAATTTCACATAAGAAAATGTATAAAAAATAAAAAAAAAAAAAATTTATTGTTTAATAATTATAGTTATTGCACGACATTTAGATTTATTGGTGATCGTTCTAAATAATAGATCTTTCTTATTAATTTTTGCTTTTTTTTTTAACTGAATACCCAAGGGTATACGGCAACGGTGGGGAGTCTGGGTCTCGTCGGCCTTTGGGAAATCGGGGTAAGGATAATTACCCTGCACGGGGAGGCGTGCCGACTCCGCTTCTTTAGTCTTTGTTTGGGTGTGCTGAGAGAGCTCATCGGGCGTAGAGGGCAACAGGAGTTCTCTCCGCCCTCTAGACGGTATGAAAAAGTCTCTACCAACCCCTAAGACCCGTCGGCTCGAGCCCCTATTGCCGTATAAAGCAAAAATTTAATAAGAAGTCTATTTATTTTTAACGAGAAACAATAAAAGGTCTCTAAGTTAGGCCTATAATGAAGAATCATAAATATTAAACAATAATTTTTTTTTTTATTATTTATTTTTTCATTTCTTTAGTGAAATTAAACGGGATTCCAAAAAAGTATCCTTTTTCCGCTGAAGCATTGTAGTTTTTTCGAAATTATCTTTTTTTTTTTTTTGTTTTTTTTTTATTTTTTTTTTTTTTTTTTTTACATTTGCAGGGCAAATTTGAGACCAGCATTCCTGCTTTTTCGGTTAAATTTTACTGTAGCATTATAGTTTTTAAGATACATAGAGACGGCTAATCCAAGACGCTGGCCTATATATTAGTCACAATAGGAATATAACAGATACGAGGCGACCGCCAAAAAGTCTTGAAACCTAATCCTCAGCACACAAATTTATATAATAGAAAACAAATGATAAATATAAATACCATTATATTGCCCGTACATAAGAAACTAATGGTTAGTCATTCCTGATTAATATCATCATGGTAGGCGTGTTAAGCATGGCTGTGGGCGCTCTGAAGTACTCCAGGACAATGCTGCACTTACAGAAAGTTTGTTTCGGTTATGTGGTATTATGGGGGATCCACTTGCACTTCCAAGCTTCTTTTCATATGTGCAGCAGTTACAAAGAGGTTGAGATTATTTAGTTAGAAGGCCAATACAGAACGTTTAAAACTGTGGTGAATAACCATGATCCATAATGTGGGGAATTGATCATGTGAGAGCTGATATAAAGATCACCGGTCCAACATTTGGTTCTTGGAAGGAGGAAGGAATAGAGACTACCACTACCACTTAGAACGAAAATACCACCATTACCACTAAAAAAAAACACAAACCATGAGAGATTGAGGGTGCTTTACTGTGGCTACGGTCTAGGCTGAATTGTACCGGCTGACAGAAGAGGGTCGTCTCACCTTGACAATATGGTTATGAAAGACTTGGAAGGTTCTTTCATCAGACCCCATCATCACCTTCCCAGGTACTCCCTTAGAGAGAGAGCGAAAAACCTTGAAAGAACACATGCATTGGTTTGCAGCTAATTTTTTGTTTGTATTTAATAAAACTTAATTAAAAGGTTATCGAAACAATGTTCGAGGAAGAACAACAAACAATTTAGGCAAATAAATTGTCCTCCATTGTATGAAGGGATGCGGAACTAACTAAAATTTGCATATCAGGACTGAAATTGGTAAGATATGCAAATTAAAAAATAATATAAAAAAAAAGAGAAAGGAGTACTTTTCCATCATTCTTCTGATAAGTTAAGATAATCATCATACTTATATTTAGAGGCAAAATTTAACTATTGAAGAAATGAAAATGAATGTTAAGGGCGTATGATACTCACCTCAAAGGAGTGTGATGGAAATTTTAAAATTTAAAGACAAATGTTAAACTGAAATCCATTTAATTCCTTGAAAACTAGCTACAAAATTACTGACATTTGCTATTGTGATTATTTATTTTAAACTGAATTTTTTTTATATTAATTCGTAATCAAAAAATTTCTCCAATTCAACAATATAATTTTCTACGAAGAAAAGAAGCTATAAGTACTTTAATAATTTGGACTATTTCAAGTACATTTAACCAAATACAT
The DNA here is from genome assembly GCA_015478945.1 of Trachelipus rathkii. Lineage (NCBI taxonomy): Eukaryota > Metazoa > Arthropoda > Malacostraca > Isopoda > Trachelipodidae > Trachelipus > Trachelipus rathkii. The sequence continues at coordinate 2,725 of JABUQX010015769.1, read as the reverse complement.
ATTGTTCAGTACCTGTCAAAGTTAAATGTTATTACTGATTTATTTAAAGCTATAACACTACTTGATCTTTATGATTATTATTATAAATAAATTTAAGAGAAATAAAATTATAATAGTGCCATGCTAAAGACTAAAAAGAACTAAAAGAAAAGTTATACCCAGTTAAAAAGATAATAAATCATAAATATCAGGCAAAAATGATAAAAAAAATTAGGCATAGGAATT
>JABUQX010015768.1:20000-22995 GCA_015478945.1 Trachelipus rathkii | reverse complement strand
ATATATATATATATATATATATATATTAACCATATATATACATATATATATATATATATATATATATATATATATATATATATATATATATATATATATATATATATATATATATATATATATTTCTTTTTAACTGCTTATATATATATATATATATATATATATATATATATATATATATATATATATATATATATATATATATATATATTCTTCTTCTTCTTCTTCTTCATCTTCCTTATATTTTCCCAAGAATGGGAGTAGGGTGCGCGACGGGCATCGGAAAAGAAAAGCAGTAGAAGAACATGACACAAGTCGAAAAGAAAGCTCAGCCTTACCGCCCCCTCAGTACCATTAATTAGTGGGAACCCATCGCAGTCAGAAAATCCACCCTAAAGCTTCATGGGACAGCGATGGACCCTCACTATGGAAGATCGTCAATGTAAGGGTTCATCACTTGGCCCAGTTGGACCACAACCATACCCCCTCACAATCCCCCGCCATTCACTCCTGTTATACACCTTTCTTCTCGCCTCTACCAAACTCGGATTTCTCTCCTTCAAACATTCGTGTGTGTATGTGTGCAGGTATGTGTGTATGAGCGGGTAGAATTCGTGTACAAATATAAAGGATTTCAAGGTTATGAAGATAATTTAAAAGGTATTCTTCAAGCAACAATGACTCCTCAATACGAATGAAAATAAATCTATTGGGAATGTAAGGAGCTTACGAGGAGCTTCGTTTTAGCTTTGCTTCTCCCACGACGCAATTCAAATATTCTTTCCTTCTTTTACTAATTAATTTGAGACTTTTATTATTAAAAAGTCTTCGTTATATGTTTAGAATAACTTTTAGTTTACCTGCTTTAACATTTTGTGTAGTGTGCTTAAAAGTAAGATTGACTGACCACTGAAATTTTCCTCACCCATCACATGCACCGCTTGTAGCGCACGCAACAGCACAGCACCGCAATACCAGTCATTTTTTTTGTACCGCATCATGTCGCGCCGCATTCCTATATATTTAGGAGTGCAGAACGCCGGGACACTTATATTGCGTGACGAAGAGCACCGCACTATACCTCACCTCACGTCTATATATTTACTGTATCGCGAGACTGATTTTACGTGCTGAAAACCACCTAACTACCCCCATATTTATTAACAAGTGCGCCGCACAGGGACACTTATATTGTGTTCCGAACCACACCGGGGCACTGAATATATATACTGAACCGTACAGCACCGAGCCGCAACGCTACAGCGTCCACCATTGTTTAAAGTTTCTTATATAATATAAATAAATATTATATTAAATTATAATTAAATATGAATATAAGTAAATGAATATATGAATGTCAACAATATTTATTAAATGTTTCTTTTATTATTTATATTCACAAAACTGTTTTAAATAATTTACCTTTATTTAATATACGAAAATAATATAAATATAATAATATTGATTTAATATAATAAATGCATAAGAATATCATATAAGACAATAATATAAAAGAATATATTGATGAGAACACGTTCAACAATCAAAATAAATTGGGAAATTATAAATATGAAATTTATTGGAAATACATTTTTCATCTTTTATTATGAAGTAAATTTACAACTGGGAATACAAAATTTGACAGTATATTTTCCCCAATATGTAATCGGAGGGGATCAGAAGCAAGGGAGGCGTGTATGTTACAGTTTTTTAAATAGAGTTAATAAGTTCAGTGAGGGACACATCGCGCATTGCTATGGAGTTGGTAAATGTTTCGGGGGAGATCAGAAGGGGGGGGGTGTACGTTACAAAGTTTTTAAATAGGGATAATAAATTCGGTGAGGGACACGTCACGTAATGTTGTGGGGTCGGGAAATGTTTCTGGGGGGTATCAGAAGAAAGGGGGGTGTATGTTACAAAGCTTTTAAATAGGGATAATAAGTTCAGCGGGGGAAGCATCATGTAATGCTGTAAAGTTGGTAAATGTTTTCGCCGACTGCGACCCCTATACCCCGATTCTATTTTTTTTAAATACCCTTCTTCCACTCTGACTCTGCCTCCATCATTTTAAAATTGCAAGACTCTAACTCCAGCTCCATTTTCTTAAAATTTTAGGGCATTTGATTTCGGTTCCACCTATATACCCATTTATACCCTAACATAAAGCTTCAACGCATTTGTAATTGATGGAAAGATAAAAATGAGTTAGTTGATCTATATTGCATAGAGAAATATTTAGAAGATAACAAGGTATTGTATGACTCCCAGCACGGTTTCAGAAAGGGTAGGTCATGTCAGACAAACCTTTTAGAATTTATGGAATACATTACTGACTGCATTGACCGAGGAGATCCAGTTGATATTGTATATTTAGACTTTAGTAAAGCTTTTGATAAGGTTCCCCACATATTTTAATGAAAAAGTTATTGCAATGTGGTATAGGTGGAGTGGTACATGGTTGGATTAAAGAGTGGTTGCGAAATAGAAAACTGTGTACAACTAAATGGGAATAAATCATCATGGGAAATAGTGAAGAGTGGTGTCCCACAGGGTTCAGTGCTGGGCCACTATTGTTCCTCATATATATAAATGATTTAGACCAGGGACTTAAATGCAAGGTTTCTAAGTTTGCAGATGATACTAAAGTGGCCACCTCAGTTAAGAATAGTGAAGGATGCATAAAGATTCAAAATGATCTTGATAAACTTCTTGGGTGGGCAGATAAGTGGCAAATGAATTTTAATAGTAAAAAGTGTAAGGTTCTTCACCTAGGTTACTCAAATAAAAGTTTTAACTACGATATGAATGGGGATTGGCTTGAGTCTGTGGACCAAGAAAAAGATTTAGGTGTGATTATAAGCAGTAATTTGAAAGTAGCTAATCAATGTTTGGAAGCTAGAAATAAAGCTAATAAGATGCTGGGCATAATAAATCGCAATGTTGTTTACAAGAGCAAAGAAGTTATAAGTAAACTGTATAGTAGCTATGTTAGGCC
>JABUQX010015768.1:0-12500 GCA_015478945.1 Trachelipus rathkii | reverse complement strand
AGTTTCTCACAATCAATAAAGGCAAACATAGATCACCTGAACTTACGAATAGTAACGTACATTCACAACCTACAACATCTTAAACAATGAATAAACAGTTAACCATTAACAAGCATTTCACTACTTAACAACAGTTAACAGTAACTAACATTGAGCGAAGAACGTAACCTACTTACACTTTTTCTAACATATCACAGATATTTTTACATTAACAATAGTAACATTAACAAAAAATTATCACAACCTTGTGTAAGTATCATACTGATCAATGAATAGATTGCTAACGTACAAAGTTTTCACATCCAATTAAAGCAAGCATAGCATCATATGAAACTGATGATATAAATGTACACTCACATCCTAACGCATCTTATACCACGAATAAGCAGTCAACATTAACAAAGTTCAATACTTAAAAACAGTAACGTAACTAACATCTGCATACAATACAGTAACTTATTCACACTTTTTCAACATACTCTAACATATCATTATTATGCTTTGCACGAACATAGTAACATTTAACAAAAAAATTTATCACAATCTTTGTGTAATTATCATACTGACAACGAAAATAATAACGCAGCAAAGATTTCACATCAATAAAGCTCAACATACCATAAAAACCTAATGTAACAATATAATGTATAACATCAATCGAACGATAACCTATGCACTGAATAAATCGCTAAATTAGCAAAATTTTCCATAACTCTAAGACAGTAAAGTAACTGACCGTTGCATTACAAAAAAACGTAAACTATATCATACGTTATTCAAACATATTTCTAACTATCATCACTTTTTCGTATAACACTGTATATTTATCATCACCGTAACCTAATTTATCATTACTGAGCAACGGAATATATGCCAACTTTACAAAGTTTTTGCTTAACAAAGCCTAAACATATCGTAGTCTGAACCAAGAATATAACATACACCGAAAAAACCAACATACCTTAAGAACGAATAATCAGTTAACATTAATAAAGTTCAATATTTTTAACAACAGTTTATTATTTCAGCAAACTTAGAGAACATTGCTATTCAAATCTTTTTTTTCTTTTTGTTTTAAAAACTTTTATTTATTTTTTTACTATATTTCATTAAAACTTTTTGTTTTAAAAAAACTTCAATCTATTTGTAAATTTATTTCTTTTAAACTTTTTAGTTTTGTTAAAAACTTTTTAATCTTTAACTTTATTTCTAATAAAACTTTGTTCTTTACCTAAAAATTTGTTCTTTTTTATGTTTAAAACGTAAAAAAAATTAGTGTTTTTTCATACCCTAAAACGGTACAATCACGAATTCAGGTATAATCAAACCACCCCTTACCTGCCCCCTTACCCGTCCCAACCCTGATCTATTGGGGTATTAGATCTATTGTCTGATTGGACTCCAGTCATATTTCGAGACATTTGGATAAACATAGCATAAAAATATGTTCTTTTTTATACTAACCCTCGAATATATGCTAAAATAACAAAGTTTTCACATCAATTAAACGCTAACATAAACATAACCTTGATGTAAGAATATTAATGTATAGCATAACCCTAAACATACCTAAACACGAATAAACAACTACATTAACAAAGTTTCAATACTTAACAACAGTAAAGTAACTATCAAAACATATAGAACGTTGCCTTTTTCTTCTTTTTTTTCTTTTTGTTTCAAAACCAATTATACCTTTTTACTTAATTTCTCTAAAACCTTTTGGTGTAAAAAACTATTTAAATTTTTAATTTAATTTTTCCAAAAAAAAAAAAACTTTTTTAATTTTTTAAAAAAATGAATTTAAAACTTTTTTGTTTTACTAAAAAATTTTATTCTTTTTATGTTTATAACGTAAAAAAATTTACATTTTTTACATAAACTAAAACAGTAAAACAGTAAATAACAAAGTTTTCACATCAATAAAGCTAACGTAAACACACTCAACCTGATGCAAGAATTATGTATAAACATCAAACCTAACATTAACACCATAACCACATTGGACAAACAGCAGGAAAAAGTAACTGACAAACCGTCTACACCTTAACCAGCCCGTACCATATACTTCACACTTTTTTTCAACCAGATCTCAACATATCACTATTAATTTTACTTAACATAGTAACATTTAACAAAAATTTATCACACGATACCCACGAACAAATATATGTTGACGTACCAAAGTTTTTCACATCAATAAAGCTAACATATCATATCCTGAACTAGGAATATAACACACAATGACAAAACCTAACATACCTTATGATCGAATAAATGACTAACATTAACAAAGTTTCATACTTAACAACACTAAAGTAACTAACAATGCATACAGAACGAACATGTACGAAGCTGATGTGGTTTCTGTTTCACTAGAGTTATCAAATACAAGTTGAGAAATTGTTCAAACTCCTCCCACTTTTCGAAATATAGGCAATACCTAGATTCTTGTTTGGTCGTTTTCGAAACATACGCAATTACCTATGATTTCATTGTTTGTTCGTACTCTAGCATATTAACGTTATTTTTACACTAACATAGTAACATTTAGCAAAATTTATCACAATATTGGTTAAATTATCAACAGACCAGCGGAAGTTATAGCTAACAGTAATAAAGTTTTCACATTAATAATCTAACATAGCATTCATCTTAAACTAAGAAAATAAATACCAAGACAAAACAAAAACACATCCTTTAGCAAGGAATTAAGATTGTTCATTACAAAGTTTCCACACTTAACACATAAGCAACTAACTTGGTATGCAAAACGTAACCTAATCTTATTTTTTCAAGCATAACTCTAACATATTAACGTTAATCTTACACTTAACATAGTAACATTTAGCAAAACTTTATCACAACATTGGTTAATTATCATACAGACCAGCGAAAGTATTCTAACTATAAGAAAGTTTCCACATTAATAAAGCTAACATAGCATCAACTTGAAACTAAGAAATGAAGGCCCTAAAGGAACTAACAAAATAATGCCCAAAGACAAACAAAACACATCTTAAGCAGGAAAAAGCAGTCAACATTAACAAAGTCCCACACTTAACACAGTGAAGCAACTAACATGGTATGCAAAACGTAACCTAATCTTACTTTTCAAGCATAACTCTAACATATTAACGTTAATCTTACCCACTAACACAGTAACATTTAAACTAAAATTTCTCACAACATTGATTAATTATCATACAGACCAGCGGAAAGTGTGCTAACGTAACAAAGTTTCACATTAATAAAACTAACATAGCAATCAACTGACACTAAGAAAATAATGCACAAAGACAAAAACCTAGCACATCTTAAGTAGGAATAAACTGTTAACATAACAAAAGTTCCATACTTAACACCAGTAAAGCAACTAACATGGTATGCAAAAACGTAACTCCAATTCTTACTTTTTCAAGCATACCACTAACATATTAACGTTAATCTTACCCTGACACAGTAACATTTAGCTAAAATTTATCACAAAATTGGTTAATTATCATACAGACCAGCCGAAAGTATGCTAACGTAACAAAATTTTCACACATCAATTAAGCTAACATAGCGTAACATGAATTAAGAAAATAATACGCACAAAGACAAACCTATCACAACTTGCCACGAATAAAACTGTTAACATTAACAAAGTTCCCAACTTAACAACAGTAAAGTAACTAACATGGTATGTAAAACGTAACCTAATCTTACTTTTTTCAGCATATCTCTAACATATTAACGTTTAAATCTTACACTAACCACTAATATTTAGGCAAAAAATGTATTCATAAACATTGTCCGATTATCAAACTGATCAACAAATATATGCTAAACATAACAATGTTTTCACATTAATAAAGCTAACATAGCATCATATGAACTAGGAAAATAATGTACAACGACAAACCTAACACAACTTCCACAACAAATAAACTGTTTAAACATTAACAAAGTCCAGACTTAACTTCAGGTTAAAGTAACTACTTTACATACAAAACGTAACCTATTTATACTTTTTTCAAACATATCTCTAACATATTAACGTTAATCTTACATTGACACAGTAACATTTATCAAAAAAATGTGTCATAACCATACCTAACCATCATAATACCTAACGAGTAAAGACGAATAAAGTAAAGTTTTTAGGCTTATCTCTTTTAGACTCCGCCTCCTTTCAGAAAATACCAACTCTAAACATGAAAAATGATTTTATGCTTTAACTATTTGCATAAAGTGATGCAATACTTATTATATTTGACCCTCTGACAGGATATACTAGCAATGTAGCAGTCGCCATTCGGTTTACGATTTAATATAAATGACACTTCGTTGGGAATAACGAAACTCCTCGTGAATATATCAACAACAAGCGTAGAGATGCGGGGAGATGTCAACGTATCAACACTGAGAAAAACTATCCTACTGAAGAAAATAGTATAAACATCCCTTAATGTAATGAGATTCTTTCTTTCAACCAATCAGAAGAAAGTAAAACAAGAATTACGGACGTGCGAATGAACCAATTCATTGTTCAAAAAGGGTAATATTCTCGTATCCGACAACAACACACACAACAATAACATAGCTACAAAGATAAGTTCTTCTGATACTAACCAACGAAATATAATGCTAACGTAACATTGTTTTCACATTAATAAAGCTAACAAATAGCATTACCAGAACTAAGAAAATAATGTACAACGACGAATCTAACACAACTTAAGCACGAATAAACTGTTAACATTAACAAAGTTCCACACTTAACACCTGTAAAGTAACTGACATTGCATACAAAACGTAACCTACATACTTTTTCCAACCATATCTCTAACATATTAACGTTAATTTTTACATTGACACAGTAATATTTAAACAAGGAATTTTATTATAACCTGGTTTAATTATCATACAGAGCAGCGAAAGTATGCTAACGTAACAAAGTTTCCGCATTAATAAAGCTAAACCATAAACATAACATGAACTAGAATAATGATGTACCAACGACAACCTAACACCCCTACGTGCGATAAACCACTAACATTAACAAACTTCAGCACTTAACAGCAGTAAAGTACCTACCATCGTGCAAACGCAACCTACTCACACTTTTTTCAAAGATATCTCTAACATAATCAATGCTAATTTATACATTAACATCGTTAATATTTAACCAAAAGTTTAGCTAAAACCGTCTAATCTCATTTTACTGACAAAGAATAATAATGCTTGAGTAAACAGTGTTTTACATCAACTTCGTAACATTTAACAAAAAGTTTCATCATAACCTCGTCTAAATATCATGATCCCCAGCGAATAATTTTGCAAACATAACAAAGTTTTTAACCAAACATAACAAAAAAAATAACAAAATTTTATCCTAACATAACCATAAAAATAAGTTCTTGGGTAAAATTATCACAGTGAAATACGTTAATAATTTATGTTTAAAGCAGTAAATCAGTAAATCAGTAAACAAACCCCTCATCCGCTGCAGTCCCTAGCCGTCCCACCCACTGTGATCTATTGAGCTATTGATTAAGTCATATTTCAAGTATCATTTTGGACAACTAACATAAAAATTATGTTTCTTATATACTACCTACGATATATGCTTAACCGAACAAAGTTTAGCATCAATAAGCTAACATATCATAAGCGACTAGAAATATAATGTACAAATGCAAAACCTAAACAACTCGCGTTATGAATAATCAGCTAACATCCTGAAAAATTCCCTACTGATCAAGGTAAAACTAGCTTAAACAGCGTCATACAACTATTCGATTATGTTCCCACTTTTCGAGATATTAGCAACAGTAAGCCGTATTATCAACAAAATCCCTAACAAAGTGACCAATCTATCAAAGATGCACCATCTTGAACTATGATTTGACACTATCTTCATCAAGTGTCACTCGTTTCGAGTATAACATAATTTGACCCTATGAATAAACGCAGACATTAGCAAAAAAGTCTAGGCAAACCTAACAATTATTCAACAAAACATATAACCTAGCTCACGTTTCTAACGACGATCATGTCAGTTAACACAGTTATATCTTACAAAAACTCATCATTCTCTAACAAATCAGTGTTATTTCACATTGTCATAAGTAATATTTAACATAAGTATACTAACTTACGAATAAACAGTTTTCCTTAACCAAGAGTATCTAAAGCAAACATTACCTTTCGAGAGAAAACCCAAGGGGGATTGCGCCCCTGAAAGGGATAAATTGTGAATCTGACGAGAGGAGGGAAATCACCCCGAAGGGTAAGTAGATAATATTTTGCCGTGAAGCGGGACATGTCTTGCCGGGGTCTGTCTCAGCCCGTAGTAAGATATTAACGGGCTGTATGGCGTTACCCGCTCCATTCGTAAGCGATTGGTACGAATGATGTGTTTGGAAACGTTGTAAAGGCCCGCTTACACCCCTTCGGAGCGGTGATTCCTAGGTCTCACCTCGGCAGTGATTTTACGAGACCCTTTCAAGTTGGGGAAATAATGTGTTTACCGGTGTTGCGCTAGACGTTTTCATCCGCCTTTGATGGTGTCGTCTTCTCTCGGAGTTTATTCATAGGTTCAAATGATGTTATACTCGAAACGGTGACACTTTGATGAAGATGTGTCATGGGTTAACATGGTTCAACGATCTGTTGCTTTAGGATTGGTGACCTCATTCTTTTGAGTAGATTTGGCAGATGAATATTACGGTTTATTCGTATTATAAGTAGATGTATTAAGGATTTTGTTAGAGAATACCGTCTTATGTTAATCTTTACCTGTTGACCTTAATTACATATTGGACTCACTGAAGTAGAAAGTGGAGAAATTATCGAATTTGTTTATGACCCTGTTAGGCTAGTTTACCTTGAATCAGTAGGGAACTTTTCAGGAGTAGACTGATTATCATCGCAGAGGTTATGTTAGTTGGTGCATTCTTGTACATTATATCCTAGTCGCGTTATATTTTTTACTCTTATTGATGGCATAAAACTTTTTGGGGTGAATACTTAAAGCGGAACTTTAGTATATTTCGGAGAAATGATTTAGAGTTGATGTTTATGTTATAAAGAACAATTATTATTTACTTCCGATTGACTGTCTTCAGCCACATAAAACCAACCATCTTTGTAGTATGTTATGAACTTGAAAATACGTGATAGAGCCCTCTTAGGTTATAGATATTCACTATGGAGTGGTGGTATAGCGGCTAAAATAGATGAGGGAATCTGCTACGGTTAGTTTGCCCATAGTAGCTTATGTGCTGGAGATTTGTCTTGCGTTTTGTAATTCTATATTATTTAAGGCTATTACTTGTCCACTAATTGAGAAATCTCTCTACTTCACGAGTAAAACAGTTAGTGATCATACTACTCCGTATGATTTACTGTAGATGATAGAATTTTTACTCAAAAGAAACTATATTTGTTTATCTAAACGACAAAATAGCGGACAGATAAGTTTAAGCAATGACGTTAATTACAATCATAAAATGTTAAAACCGTCAGCTTTGAATTAAACATGGATATTTTTGTTAGATAATACGGCTTTACCTGTTTGCTAATATGCATTCTCTCTCGACAAATAATTCAGGTTGGGAAACATGTATCGGGGGAAATTAATTGATTATATGACCTTGATTAAGCTCAGAGGTTTATTTTGTATCCTTAGCATTCTCTTAGTATTAAATTTTACGGAGGGAAATTTTTGTTACATGTAATGTTAAAGAACATCTGTTGACATGTCTATAGCTCCATAACGCTTTAGAGGTGATTCTTTTGATCTCGTATGTAATGATTGAGGTTATGCACTATTGGTACAGTCTATATTATTCCTGCTCTAAACTCATTTGTTACAATGATTACGTTGTCTAAGTCGTAATAAAGGTAATATTAGAATTTTGTGTCTTATGTAGTCTTATATGTATGATAGTCGTAACCCTTTTTGAAAGTTGATGGTGAGTTTAGTGTAATGCCTATATTCGTTAGGTTTAGCAACCGATGTGTTTAGTATAGGTATCTCATTTAATGACATGTCATAAATTGTTGAGTCTCTATAATGTTTGTTCCAAAATAAGTGTTAGTACTTGGTTGATTAAATTATCATGACTTAGAGGGCATCAATGAGCTCATGTTAAGACACAGGTGGGTTTGTCGGTTGTAGGCTTGCAGGTACGTGCTATATCGGGATCATTTGCAGGTTATGTTATGTCTAGGTTTAATTAAATGCGGAAACTTTGTTACGTTCAGCATACTTTCGCCTGCTCGATGTATGTGAATGAGATTGATATACCAGTTTGATATAATAAAATTTCTTTGAGTCTTAGAAATTATTTATACTGAGATGTATCAGTTTTGCATATTAATTAAAACCTCTGATAAAATATGTTATTAGAGCATGATTTTGAGCGTGTGATATTAGTTTACTCAATAGAACTTAATTGTTTTATTAATGGTTTATACTGGTAGGTTATAGTTATGAGAGACAATTGTCTATGTTATGTTTTATTTTTTTGACTAGGTGTTTATGGTTGTTGGTTTGTAAGAGAACATCTTTGTGTTATATAGTATTACACAAGTTTTATTCTGCTGTTGCTAAGTAGGTGTGATTGATTGAGATTTCGATCGTTTTTTAGACTGTAGAATGCGTTAAATTTATGTGAATGAATTTTCTTTTTGTAAAATGTGGCACAGATAGTTGATTGTAAATGATATAGCTCTTATTGTTATCTCAAGTGTTCAAAACAATGTTTACAGGTATTAGCATATTAATTTCGTTATTTTGGTGTTTGTCTCCTAAAGAACTATCTTAGTATGATGATTAGGCACCCATTAACTGGATGTGTTTATTGTTCTTTGTAAATGCTTTGTTTGTCTGTAAAACGAAAATTATAATATTTTTATAACGCCCGTTTTTTGAATAGTATATAACTAGATATATACGTTCAATTCTGGCTAATAGTGTGTAGAGAGTCATTGCTTGAAAAAATAATTTTCTGTTGTTATGACTTTTATTGCTTGTTTTTTGGTTTGACAGATAAGAAGAATTCTTGTCATTCCAACTCTTAAGGAGGTGTAGTTAGGGTACTTTACGTTAGTGCTTGTATTAATATCGCACTACTTGTGTATTACGTTTTTCATAGGATAGTTTTTCTCGAGTTGTTTAGATACTGTAAATGGTTACGTCAGTTGTTTATTTCGCACCCGTCCAGAGCGATCTCTACGCGTTGTTGTTAGTGGATTTTGTATCGCTTCACGAGGAGTTTCGTTATTCCAACGAAGTTGTCATTTATATTAAATTCGTAAACCGAATGGCAGACTGCTAATTGCTAGTATATGCCTGTTCAGATGAGGGTTCAAATGTTACATCAATAAGTATTGTCTATTCACTTTAGTTCCGAAGGTTTGTGAGTGTTAATAATGGTATTAAAAGATCCTTAATTTTAATCGCTGAGCTTTTGAGTTTGTAATTCCTTTTTGTAGAAAAGCGACATATTTCCATCGGGGTGACTCAGACAACGTTTATATAGAAAAACAAGGTATATTATAAGTGAGAACTCTTAGATTAAAACTATTTATACTTGTGTAGTTCAATCCTCGCCTTACATTCAATAGACGTTTAAGAGTTATTTTTAATGGAATTGAAGGTTTGTTTGGATGCTATAAAGTTCACATATGTAAATATATTTGTGAGTAGATCTAAATTGTAGTGACCCACGTCTGTTCAACGTTTACAGGTGTTAAGTCGTTTGTGCCTTTGATTGTAATAAGATGTATAACAATGTTTATTTCGATAGTGTTTATGAAGGTATATGCTTGAAAAAAGATTATAAATAGGTTATGTTTTGTATTGTAAGATTAGTTGTACTTTTTATCCTCTCGGAATACGGAATTTTTTATTTGAATTCACTTTAGATTTTAAATTTCGTTATCATGAGTTTCTTATTTGGGTAATTCTATGGTTAGCTATTATTAATGTGAAAATGTGCATATGATATGTTACGTTAGCATTGATTTTGATTCTGTTTTGAGTTGAGTTTGTTTCTGAAAGAACTCTTATAGTCTTACATAATTTTGCCTAAGTTCACTTAATGATGCTAGTTAGCTTTATTAATGTTTTGATGATTAAATACTGATTGTGTTTAGTGTTAGTGCATAATAGTTGTGTTCGATAGACTCAGGAAGAATTTTAGATATAATTCTTAACCAATGTCCTTTTGAATCTATGAATATGTCTTTTGGCATTTACGTAAATATTCTAGGTAGTCGTAATTCGTTGTAGATTTACGTTTCTTTGTCATAATTGGAGTGTAATCTGAAAGAAGAATCTTCAATTAGCATTTAAGGGCGTTAATGTATGTTTATTATACAACTATGCTCTTGCTTACACAAAAGTAAGATTATGATTTTTTTCTCGTTTAGTTGTATAGAATACTCCATTGTATACTCTCTTTGCTTATGGGGACATCTCGCGCCGCATCTTCTACGCTGTGTTAGTTGAATATCTCACGACGGGAGTTTTTCGATAAGTGGGAACTTTTGTTATAATTTCCCAACGAGTTAACAGATTTTTACAAATGTCATTATATCGTATAGATATCGCATAGTTTTTAAACCCCGAATGGCGCGACTTGGCTACAATTTGCTTAGGTTAGTAGTGTTGATATCCTATGGTCATTTGGTAGTCGCGTTTCATAAGGGTATATCATCTAATAGTATTTTCTGTCAATACATTTTTCATTGTTGCAAATACGTCGTTAATAGAGTCAAGCTTATTAAAATTCGATTGATTCATGGTGTAGGAAAACTTTTCTTGTTCCTACAGGTGTTAATTTGTCATACCTTTTCAGAATGGGTCTAGGTCGATTTGGATAAAGTCTAAATTAAGCCCATTAAAGTTTCTGCCTAAAAAACTTTTACTTTTATTCCTCTTTAGTCGTTAGGTATATATTGAGTTAGGATGGTTATGACATATTTTTCTGAATAAATGTTACTGTGTCAATGTGAGATTAATGTTAATATGTTAGAGAAATGCTTGAAAAAAAGTATAAAATAAGGATTACGTTTTGTTTGTAAAGTTAGTTACTTTACCGAAGTTAAAGTTCTGGAACTTGTTAATGTTTAACAGTTATTTTGTGTGTTGTTGTGTTAGGTTTGCGATTGTAATTGTTAGAGAAATTTTTCTCCATGAGGTTTTCAAATTATTGTACATTTGCTTATGTGTTTAGCTTGTTAATGAATAAGTGGAATTAACAGCTTTTAATGTTGTTAGATATGATAGTTATGGCATATAGTTTAAAGATATGTATCAAAGATTATGTAAGTATAACGGTTTTTCAGGAACAACTATTATCTACATTGTTAGGATTGGCCCTTCAATTTACTTGCTAAATATTAGTTGTTAAGTAATGGAACTTTGGTTAATGTTAACAGTTTGTGTTAGTTGATTTAACGACTTAAACCGTTTTAAAATATGTTTGACGTAGGTATATGTTATTCTTGTGATGAAGTAAATTAATTCTAAGGTGTGTGTTAGATTTGTCTATAACTAGTAACCTATGTATAGGCTTTATCTATTTTAATAATGCGTGGTAATATTGAGTGTGTACGTGGTAGCACATATTCCTTGTTTAACTGTTATACACAGTGTTATTCGATGATAATTATCAATGTGTGAGAAAATTTTAGTTAAATGTTACGTGTTAGTGTAAGATTACGTTAATATGTTTAGAGTTTTATGTTTGAAAATAGTGAACAAGTTTTGAGGTGTTACTCGTATTGGTGTGTTGTCTTTGAGTGCGTACTCTCTCTTCATTTATATCTACTGGTTTACCACTGGTATGTTTAGGCTTTATTGATTGAGATTTGGAAAAGTTAATATTGTTGACTGTTTAGATTCCCATACGTGTTCTGTGATATGGAATATGTTGTAATTTGATGTTGATACTTTACCAAATTGTCGCATTATTTTCTTAGTTTCAGTTTGATTGCTTGTAATGTATAATGTTCTGTTTAAATGTTACGTGTATGTAATGTTGTGTAAAGACTCTGTAAGATTTTAACGTTAATTAGTATTAGATTATTGATTATGCTATGAACATTTCACACGCTGCTGAATTAAGTTAATCTGATGATAATTAACCAATGTTTGTGGACGTTTTTTGACATGAATCCATTGTTTAGGTTGCTCAATGTGTTTTTACTCTGAAGTTGTTTTAGAGAGTAAGTATGAGTATAACTTCTCGTTAGATGTTAATCAGATTATCCTACTTTAAGATATGTGTTAGTTTGTCTGATTAGAGTTAATTGCTTTGAAAAAGTAGATTAGGTTTACGTTTTGCATACCATGTTAGTATGCTTTATTTGTTTAAAGTGGTGAAACTTCTGTTAATTTAACAATTTATTCGCGCTTAAAATGTTTTGTTTGTCTTTTGGGTATTATTTCTAGTTTAGATATGCTATGTATAGATTTTATTAATCGTTGAAAACTTTAT
>JABUQX010015767.1:40000-101199 GCA_015478945.1 Trachelipus rathkii | reverse complement strand
GATCATTTATATTGTTTTAAACAAGATTAAGTTAGTGGGGGCTTGAATGAGAAGGAAAGTGATAAGGAAGAAAGTGGGAAGAATTAAGAGTGAGAAGTTAAGTGAACAAGGCAATAAGAAAAAGCATGTACATCAGTTGAATGTGAAAAAGATGAAACTGAACAAATCTGGCTGGAAGCAAATGAAGGAAGCCTTTGTTAATAGTGCAAGAGAAGTATGTGGTTGTGCTAAAGTAGGAAATAAGAATGTCAACAGTGAGTGGTTGAATGAAGAAGTGATGCAAGCGATTAAAAGTAAAAAAAAAAAAAAAAAGGCTTGGTACAATGTGCTACAAGCCAATGATGAGGTCTCAAAATAATTATATATGGAGGAAAAAAAGAATGACTAAAAGTTGCACACATAGTAGGAAAAGCGAGGTAAATAAACAGTTTGGAAGGAGGATGAATGAGGACTTACAAATGAATGAGAACCATTTCTGGAAGGAAGCGAATAAGGTTAAGAATGAGAGTAAGGCGAATCTCATATAATAATGAATAGGGATGGTGCTTTCCTAACTAAGGAAGTGGATGTGAGGAGGGTGCTGAGGGAACACTTCGAAAATCTGCATAACAATGGCAGTAATGAAGAGGTGATAATGAATATGTGTGGGTTTGATGGTTAAAGAAGAAATTGGTATTTTGAGGATGAGGTAATTAGTAAGGAGGAGGAGGAGGTAATGGGCAGAGTAAGAAAATTGAAGAATGGTAAATCAACAGGTATAGATGGAATTACTGGTGAAATGATCAAGAATGTGGGGCGAGATGGTGATTGAATGGATTTAGAAGTTTTGTAACAAAACGTTTATGGAGGGTATAATACTATAATTCCGAGAGATTGGAGGAGAATAGTAATAGTACCCTTATATAAGGGTAAAAGGGATAAGGGGAACTGTAGGAACTATAGAAGGAATTAGTTTAAAGAATGTTGTAGGGAAGGTATATGATGGTATTTTGGTTGAAAGAGTGTGTGGAGTGACTGCGGGACTGATTGCATTTAGAAGAGGTAGAGGATGTGTAGATCAAATTTTTACATTGAAATAAATGATTGAGAAAACGAGAAGGAAAATTTGTATTTAGGTTTTATGAATTTGCAATGTCAGGCGTATAACAGGATTCACAGGGAAGCTCTGTGGCAGGTGTTAGTGATATATGGTGTTGGTGGTAGGCTTCTGAATGGAATCAAAAGTTTGTATGACGATAGTGAAGCGTGCGTAAGAATAAATGGACTTGAAAGTGATTGGTTTAATATTAATAGCGGAGTGAAGCAAGGATGTGTTATGTCTTCTTGGTCATTTAATTTGTATAAGGATGGGGTTATGAAAGAATTAGAGGTACGGGTGGCAGGGGAAGGTGTTAGAAGGATGGAGAATGGAAGAGAGTGGAGGGTGTACTGCTTATAGTATGCGAATAATTTGGTTTTGTGTGACGAATCTGAAGAGGGCTTGAGGGTGACTGGTAGAGGGGTTTGGCAGGGTTTGTAAAAGGAGGGGTTTAAAAGTAAATGTAGGTAAGAATAGGGTTATGGCAGTGAGTGAGGAGAGTCCCCGGTTTGAGGTCATTTTAGATGGTGAGCAACTGTAACTAAGTATCAATAGTTTAAATATTTAGGATGTATGTTGGATAAAAAGGGAACGGATGATGCAAAGTGTAGTAGGAAAGTGGGTGGTGTATTTAAATCCTTGGTGGATGTAAAGGGACTAAGTCTTGAGTTCGTTAGGGTTTTGCATGAGGGTATGTTGTTACCTGCGTTAAAGTATAGTAATGAAGCTTTGGTATGGAAAAAGAGGTATAGTTCTAAGGTATAATGTGTTCAGATGGACAATCTTAGGGGCATGTTAGGTGTGAGAAGAATTGATAAAATGAGGAATTAACGCATTAGGGAGTTGTGTGGTGTGAAGAAAGGCGAAAATGAGAGAATAAACGAGTGTGTATTGAGATGGTTTGGTCATGTGGAAAGGATGGATGATAGTCGGTTGGTTAAGTGGATGTATAGTGGTGAATGTGTTGGGAATCAACCGGCTGAGAGACCGAAGGAAAAGTTGATTGAGTCAGTAAAGAAATGTCTGAAGGAAAGGAATGCGAGTTTGGCAAAGGCGAGAAGAAAGGTGAAAAATAGGTGTGAATGGTGGGGTTTTGTGAGGGGGGTGGGTATGATTGTGAGCCTTACCCAGGGGTTTGAACCTCGCAATGACGAGATACCACAGTGAGGGTCCATCTCAGTCTCGTGAAGCCCTAGGGTGGATTTTTCTGACTGTGACAATTTCTCACTAAGGAGGGTATGGAAGGAGGCTTTCTTTTCCACTTGCTTCATGTTCTTCTACTACTTTTCCGTTTCCGGTGTATGCTGCGCACCTCTCCTCAAATCTGG
Organism: Trachelipus rathkii; assembly: GCA_015478945.1. Lineage (NCBI taxonomy): Eukaryota > Metazoa > Arthropoda > Malacostraca > Isopoda > Trachelipodidae > Trachelipus > Trachelipus rathkii. The sequence continues at coordinate 98,793 of JABUQX010015767.1, read as the reverse complement.
GGAAAGAAGGTAGATTAAAAAAAAAAAAAAGTATAAAGGGGATGGTAAGGGGAGGGGTGCTTTCTTTTTCGACTTGTCATATTCTCCTACAACCTTTATGTTTCTGGTGTATGTAACCCACAGCACCCCCAATCTCGGTAAAGGAGGTGAATAATAATAATAATAATAATAATAATAATAATAATAATAATAATAATAATAATAATAATAATAATAAATATAATAATAATAATAAATAATAATAATTAAATATAATAATAATAATAATAATAATAATAATTAAATAAATAAATAAAAAAAGAAATTGCTAAATTAATGCTTTAAAACTTTTAAAACAAAAAGATAGTTTTATTTTTTATTTTTTTAAATAAATATTTGTTTTTTTGCTTTTGCTTCACCCTGGTCAAAAGTTAACTATAAGAAAGAATTAAATGAAAATAAATGATTTAAATATTTTTATGGACTCGAAATGCTTTAAGAAACAAAACAGCAAATTAAGCTCAATAAAAGTCAATAAAAATTAAAAATCAATTAGGTTGCAATTATTCAACATTTAATTAAAAAAAAAATAAGCATTATTAAATAATATTCACAAAGAATAAATGACAATATAAAAAAAAATAAATAAAAAATTCCACTGTCATTACCTAAGGGAAACATTGTCCTCTGCAAGGAACATTGTGAAATTTGACTCAAAAAATAGGTTTGATCCTTTTTTTGGTCGAACGCATGAAGCAATTTAGCACCTGTCAAAAGAAAGCAATCAAGTAAGAATCTTGTAACAGCACTCTAACACAAATTATTTAATTATTTCAATAAAAAATATTATATAGTTATTAATACATTAAATGAAATGTAAATATTTGCAAACTTAGTTTTAAGTTTCATCTCCAACAAAAACAGAATAAGAAATTTATATTTATAATAAGTTGGCTGCCCTGTTTGGACTATGAACACCGTTTTTGAATGTGCTCCCTTTATTAGCCTAATTTTTTTAGATAATAGTGGTTATTATGTTACTTAATTATATTTATATTTATAATAGGAATTATTGACTCAAAGAAAATATATACAAATATTTTAAATATATATTATATATATATATTATATATACTATATAATATAGTTTATATATATATATTCTTTCTTTCTTTCTTCACCTACCTATTTTCCAAGATGGGAGTACAGGAGCGCTACAAGATCGAAGAAAAGGCAGTAGAGAGTATGACATATGTCGAAAAGAAAGCCCAGCCTTACCGCCCCCTCTGTACCATTAATTAGTGAAGGCTCGTCACATACAGAAAAAATCCAACCTAAGGCTTCATGGGACCGCGACGACCCTCACTATGGTAAATCGTATCATGTAATGGTTCATCCTTGGCCCAGGTGGGGCCACAACATGCCCCCATACAAAAACCCCGCCATTCTCTAATATATCAAGCACCTTTATTCTCGCTCTGCCAAACTCACATTTCTCTCCTTCAGAATTCGTTTCACCGTCTCAATCCACTTTCTCATCGGTCTCCCAGCGGTCGGTTCCCAACACACTCCCACTATACATTCCGCTTAACCAACCGACTATCCATCATCCTTTGTACGTGACCAACCATTTCAAATACTTTCATTATTCTCTCATTACACCTTCTTCATCACCACACAACTCTCGAAATACGTTCATTCCTTCATTTTATCAATTCTTCTCACACCTAACAGACCCTTAAGATTGTCCATCTTGAACACATTGAACTTTTAGATCATATTTTTCCAGACCATAGTCTCACTACCATACAATAACACAGGTAACAACAACCCTCATGTAAGACTCTAGCGCATCAAGACTTAGTCCTTTACATTCACCAACGATTTTAATTACACCAGCAACCTTCCTGCCATTCACAACTTTCTACTACACTCTGCATTCATCCGTTCCCTTCTCATTCACAACACATACCCTAAATATTTAAACTTCAGACAAACTTGCTTCAGCTGATCACCATCTAACATAACTTACCACTGAGGACTGTCCTCACTCACAACCATAACCTACTCTTATCTACGTTTTATTTCAAACCCCTCCTTCTAAACCCTGCCAAATCTCTCTACCCAATCCTCTCAAACTCTCTTCAGATTCGCCACAACAGAACCAAATCATCGCATATAATAGTACGGCACCCTTCACTCATCTCCATTCTCATTCTTCTAACACCTTTCCGCCATCCAACCTTAGATATCATTTCATAACCCATTCCTAACAATTGAATAAACCAAGGAGACATACACAACCCTGTCTCGCTCCACTATTAATCCTAACCAATCACCACAATCACCATTGCACCATTTATTCTTACACTGCTTCACATATCGATACATACTTTTGTTCACATTTTAGAAGCCTAACCACCAACACCATATATCACTTTAACCTGCTGCCAATAAGGCTTCCCCTATTAACTCTATCATACGCCTGTTGTAAATCCATAAAACCTAATTATAAATTTATTCTTCTCTCTCCCTCATTTTCTCAATCATTTGTTTCATGTAAAAATTTGATCCACACTCCTCTACCACTCCGTAAACGCACCTTGTTCTTCACCAATCAGCCTTCAGTCACTCGACGGCACTCTTTCGACCAAATACAGCCTATACCTTCCCTACAACACTCAATTAAACTTATTCCTTATAATTTCTACAGTTCCCCTTTTCTCCGTTACCCTTATAACAAGGGTATATTACCGCTCTCCTCAATCCCTTGGAACTAACCCTCCATAACAGCTTTATTACACAACGTTCCAAATCCAATCAATACACACATCTCCGATTCGCTTCTTGATCATTCTACTAGTAATTTCAGCTATACCTGCAGAATTTATACCATTCTTCAACTTTCTCACCCTACCATTACCTCCTCCTTACTAATAACCTCATCCCCCAAAATACCCATTCCTTCTTGCACCAGCAAAACCACACACATTCACTAAAACCTCATCATTACTGCCAATGTTTTGCAGATTTCGAAGTGTTCTTTCCACACTCCCCTCACATTCCATTTTCATCAGTTACAAAGCACCATCCTATTCATTTATTCTAAGCAGATTCCCCTGATTCTCAATTCTTAACCTTTGCGCTTCACTTCCAGAGAGTTCCTATTCCCTATGTATGCCTCATTTCATCTCTTCCAAAAACTGTTTTTGACTCTTGTTTCTTCCTTTCGTAGGCACCTTAGTTATTTCTTTTTTCCTCCTGATATACATTCCAAGCATCTTTCTTTTTGAACTTCATCATTTGCTTTTAGTTCAATCAACCACGCTTCTTTTTACCTTTAACCGCTTTTCATCACCTCTTCATTCCACCATTCGCTGTTAACATTCTTATTCCTACTTTTAGCACATCCCAACACTTCCCTTTGCAGCTACTAACCAATTGGCTTCCTTCATTTGCCCCCCAGATTTGTTCAGTATATCAACTTGTTCAAATTCAACCGATTTACTAGCGAGCGCTCTTAAATACTTATCCGTATTGTCTTGCTCACTTTAAATTCTACACTCTTAATTCTTACCTACATTCCTTTCGTATCACGCTTCCGTCTCCATCCAAGCCCCCACTTAACTGTAATGTTACACTAGAACAACAATAATGATCGAATTAATCCCATCCTAAAAACCCTCACTGATTTAATCCAACATACTTCAACATCTCCTTCTCACCAACACAAAATCAATTCATACTTTTCACTTCATACCATCTCTACCTACACCAATCTAGTATACATATGGATACTCTGTGTTTAAAGAAAGTATTATTACTTACACACAACCTCTCTCTTCACAGAAACAATCACCTTCCTACCATTCTTCATTTTCTCCCGCCACCCCAAACACACCTGTGTATACCATCCCTTTTTGATAACCTATCCAACAATGCAGGTCCCCCAACACTATCATCTTGAAGCTTACCACCCCCATCCAAAACATCTTTCAAATTATCCCAAAAAATCGTCCTCTCTTCAACGTTTCCCTCAGATGGACATTACGTCACAACCACACATACCTTGGACCTTTTCCAAGCTTAATTTAACCATGTAGGAATTCTAGGACCACACCACAAAGCGGACCATTAAGCTTTGACACAGGTCACTCATCAAATTTGCAACTCCTTCTCTCCTCTCTCATTCCTTTCCACACCAGCACGCACCACATTTCACACCTCACCACTCAATTTCACCTTTTCCTCTTTGTTTTCGTCACAGCGAGCAAATCAATTTGCCCTTTCTAAATACATCCATCCCTTCTCTCCTCTTCTCATCACTTATTCCTCTGACATTTCCTGTTACCCATACGTCATACAAATTTCGCGAAAATTAGAAGTCGTTTAACGGCGATCACGGACCATCTCGAGGCATGCATCAGCATTCCTAAGCAAGAGATAGGTGGTAGTGGGCAGCAACCCAACTAACCACCGCCCCTTAGGCGACTTCTACGACATCGGCGGACATCGGATGTGGGGAAAATTCCTTTCTCCCGCACCAGGGATTATTGAGTAGTAGGGAATGTCTATAAAGTGTTATCTAGAAAGTGGGGTTGTGACATTTAATCATGTGGTTATATATGTTGGATAAAGGTGAGTTAGTAATTATATATGTTGCCTGGAGGATGAGTATGTGAAGAATATGAACGCAAAAGAGAAAGACGCACATTAAAAATGCGGAGGTATTTTCATCGCTCGAGTATGTGTGTACTTCCTCTCCTCTATATATATAATATATATATATATATATATAGATATATATATATATATATAATATATTATATTATACTATAGTATATATATATATATATATATTATAATATATATATATATATATATATTAGTGATGGGACGAGTAATGCAAATTTTGCCGATGACGAATTATAGTAAATTTTTACGATGACGATGACGATGACGATTATTTGAAAAAATGTATTTAAAAAAAAATTTCTCTCTCTCTCTCTACTCTTTCTATATATATCATATATATATAATATATATATTTATATTATAGATATATATATTATATATATATATATATATATATATATTATATAATATATAATAATATATATATACTATATTACAAGGCTGTAGACAGGGGGGGTCAGGGGTTACCCTCCGAAATTATTTAAGCAATCAAAATGTTTTGGTTTCCTTAAGTCTCTTAATTTATAATAATAATAATAATAATATAATAATAATAATAATAAATAATAATAATAATAATAATAATAATAATAATAATAATTAATAAAATTGGAAAAGTATTCTATTTAATGGAAAGAGGAGAATGTTGTTGGTCCGTAACAATATTCTTAGGTCAAGGTTGGCTGTTCTTCAAATGTATAAAGTATTTAGACAGGGTCTTAAATGTAGGTTTCAAGTTTTGCAGATGATAGGCACAATTGGCTACCTCAGTTAGGAATAATGATGGATTATTTTAAATATTTAAAAGATAAGAGGAAGCTGCAATCGTTGATGGGACTAGCAAGTTCATTTCTTCTTCAACTAAATCTTTCTCTCCTCATAAACCATGGTTCGATCGTGCTTGTTCTCTGGCCATTCAGGCTAGAGAAAGTGCGTATCCGGGGTGGAAAAATCTCGTTCTCCAATCACTCTCGCCAATTTTCATTCAGCTAGGAAATCGTTGCAGGGAAATCGTTCGACGAGCAAAGCGGGCTTTCATTCAAACGAAGTTCCCTACTACAAATCTTGCTGGGCCTTCTTGCCAAAAAAAACATCTCTAGCACTTCTGTAAATCGCCCTCCTCATGATGGTTCTGTTTGTTAAATTCTCCAACTGAAATGAAAATCTCTTCAGCCTCCTATTTTTTCACTAACTCAACCCTAGACGATTCTGGCATATCTCTTCCTCCTCCTTCTCCTCTCAGGTGTCCTATGTCTTTGCCTGTGAATCCCTGTGATTACATTTGATCGGGAGCATAGGCCCCTGAAATCTATGAAGGATAGGAAGACGGGTAGCCAGATGGCATTCCTCCCCGAGATTTTGAGGAAGTGTGCTTCTCTGCTATCCCCGCCCCTCGTTACACTACTTGCTCTATGTCTCACTACTAACACTTCCCTCAGTGGTGAACTCGCACATGTTCCAACCCTATTCAGAAAAAGGAACCCGCTCATGGTATCCTTCTAACCTATCGCGCTATAGCGGCCAACTTGTACTTCGTAATCTAAGATCTTTGAAACCCTTCTCAACTCTTGCACTTCTTAGATTATCTGAAATCTCATTCCCTTCTTTCCGATATAGCCAGTACGGCTTTCAGCGCGTCGACGGTTATTCTGGCATTACTTTCCTATCTAACCGGATTTCATGGTTTTCAGCTCTTCTTAGGAACTACGGGGAGATTTGCGTGGTGGCGCTTGACATATCCAAAGCATTGGACCGAGTATGGCACGATTCACTGCTCTCCAAGCTCCCTCTTTGGGTTTCCTCTTCTCTTTGCTGAATTAGTCAGCTTATCTTTCAAATCGCTCAATACGGCTGTTGTTGATGGGGCGACTTCTTCTTTTTCTGTCAAAATAGTGGTGTCCTCAGGGTTCTGTGTCTTATCTCCTACTTTATTCCTACTTTTCATTAATGATCTTCTCACCTGCACATTAACTCTATCATCATATTACCGATGTATCGACTCTTCTTCCTCAGCTGCATTTCAGTTCTGCTTCCTTCTTTTACTTCTAAAGTTGCCATCTCGTCTTAATCTTTCCTATTCTATTTCGCTGATTCTGATAGAATTTCCGATGTGCTTCGTCTCAAACCTTGTGAATTCAATTCTTTAAAAACACCAACTTCTGAAATTCTCCTTTTCTAAAACGCACTTTCTGACTTTCCTATCTCTTTCGACGGTTCTCTCGTCTTCCTGTTGACAATATAACATATCTGGCCTTAACATAAACAAAAAAATGTCTTGAAACCTCACATCAACGGTTGCTTAGGGCGGCCTCAAAGAAACTGGGAGTTCTGTTTAGACTTGCGAGATTTTTTTCTCTTCTTAGTTGCTCCAGCTATACAAGGGTCTCATCCGCCCTTGTATGGAGTATGCTCTCATATCTGAGGGAGGGGAGCTCTGGTTTCACCCGACTTTTGAATAGGGTCGAGTCAAAGGCCAAAAGGCTTATAAAACTGCTCTGTTGGTGCTTTATCTCTATCTATAGGCACCCCAAGCGGCAAGTCTCGAGCGGAAGCATTATTTGGTACCCCACCTTATACGATGCCTCGTAGCACAGGAGTGCTGTATCTGTGTTGATATTGGTAACTCCAGGCGAGTTTGCTGTGGTGCATTTCTTTCCCAAAACCTCTGTTCTGTGGAATTCTCTTTTCATTTTCTGTATGTCCTGCTGAATTTCATCTCCCTCACTTTAAAGTCTGCTTCTGTGCTCATCTGAGTAATTTGAGCGTACTACACGGTCTACACCCCCTCCTTGAATAGGGCTCTGACTGTGAGTGGTGGTGAAAACGGTAAAAAAAATCCTTAGGTGGGCAGATATGTGGTAAATGAACTAAATCCCCTACTCACACATCCAAAACATCATTCAGATTACCCAGAAAATCGCACTGTTCAACATTACCCTCAGATGGACATATGTTGCAACCACACATACTTTTACCTATTCAAACTTAAATTTAACTTTTAGAATTCTAGCACTCATACACACAAAATCTACCATAGCTCTCTACCACAAGTCACTCATCAGAATTGCAAATTTTTCTATCCCCCTCTCATTCTTTCCACAACACAAAACATTTCACACCACACGCTCATTGTTACCGTTTCCTTTCATCTTGTTTCAGTCACAGCTAGGAAATCAATTTGCCCTTTCTAAAATACAATCCATCACCTCTCTTCTCTTCAACATTTATTCCTCTGACATTGCATGTATCTATACGATTCATACATTTTCACAAAAAGATAGAACGCCGCTTACGGCGATCACGACCTTCTCTGAGCATGCATTAGCATTCCTGAGCAAAAGATAAGTGGTGGTGGGCCAGCCAACCCAACTACCACCATCACTTAGTTGCCTTCTGCGACACGCAGGAGGTAATTAAAATTTTTTCTCTCCCCACATGGATATAAGGAGATAGGGCATGTCTAGTAACGATGTTGTCGAAAGAAAGGTGTGGATAAGGGTAAATTTTGGTATTGTTATATGTATATGGAAAAAGATGGTGTCTCTAAGATGTTATTTGGAGGATGAGTGTTGAAAGCAGAACAGAAAGGCGAACCATTTAGCACTGGAATATCATACATACCATAATCAAATGGGTATATATATTATAATATATATATAATATATATAGTATATATATAAATATATATAATATTATATTATACTATTATTATATATATATATTATATATATTAGATATATATATTATATATAATATATATAGGTGTGAGGAGAATTTTTTAAAATCACATCACAGTATGAGGACATGAACTATTAGAGAGTTGGTGTCGGGGTGAAGAAAAGGGGTAAATGAGAGAATAAAATGAAAGTAATGTTGAGATGGTTTGGTTATGTGGAAAGGAGGAATTGAAAGTCGGATTGGTAAGCGGATGATAGTGGAGGATAGTGTTGGGAACCGACCGGGCTGGGACCGAAGAGAAAGTGGATTGAGTCGGTGAACGAAATGTCTGAAGGAGAGAAATGTGAGTTGGCAGAGGCGAGAAGAAAGGTGGCGATGATAGGACGAGGATGGCGAAGGGTGTTGTATGGGGCATGGCTTGTGCCCCAACCTGGGCCAGGGGATGAACCCTTACATTGACGATTACCATACGTGCGGGTCCGTCGCGGTCTAGTTGATGCCCTAGGGTGACTTTTCTGTACTGTGACGAGCTCTCACTAATTAATGGTACAGAGGGGGGCGGTAAGGCTGGCTTATCCTTTTTCGACAATTGTCATGTTCTCCTACTGCCTTTCTTTTCCGATGCATGGTACACACCTTACCCCCAATCTTGGGCCAAAAGAGGAAGGTGAAGAAAGAAAGAAGAAAGAAAAAGATATATAATATAATTTATAATATATATATTATATATTATATATATATATAATAGTAGTATATATATACATATATATTATATATATATATATATATTACTATATAATATATATATATATTATACTATATATATATATTATGAGTTTTTAATATTGATCAAAAATGCTCTTAATATTTGTTCAATAAATCGGCAAAATAATCGGCAGAACTTGCCGATGGCGATAAACGATTGGCGAAAAATATCGCCGATTTTGGCCGAATGGACGATGACGATGACGATTAATCGTCCCACCAATACCTCTATATATATTATATATTTAAATATATATATATATATTATCCTATATATATTATACTATATATATATATATATATATAATATATATATATATATATATATATATTATTAGATATATATTTTTTTACATGATACCCACCACTCACGGCAATGTTGTTATATATTTGAAAATTACTAAAAGGATATTTTTAAGTTTGATACCTCACTGTCATTATATCATTGCAATAGATGTAGGAAACAATGGGTATATATATATATATATATAATATATATATATATATATAATTTATATATTATATATATATTATAATATATATATATATACTATATATTATATAGTATATATATATATATATAATATATATCCCATATATAATTTTTGTTTGACCGCTGGGAGGAATATTGAAGGGTTAGAGTGGAAGCAGAGAGGGCGGTGAGAGGGCGAAGAGAAATGCAAATAATGAATTGTGTAGAAAAGTGAAGAAAATTTTGAAACAGGGAGCAAGATATTCTGAAAGAAGTAAATAAAAAAAGGAAGAAGATGGAGGGTTAGGAGAGAGGGTTAATGGAGGGGAAGGGGAATGGAATAGGAGGGGAGGATAGGGGGAGGAAAAGGTGGGGGGAATATTTTAGAGGATTATTGAATGAAATTGGTGGGAGAGATGAGGAGGATTTACAAGAGGTGAGGATGGGGGGGAAGTGGGGCAGGAAGGAGATATGGAAATACAAATGAAAGAAATTTTAAGGCGTTAACTAAAGGAAAAAAAGAGGAAAAGTCCACAGGTCTAGATGGTGTGAGTGTGGAAATGTTACAGATGGGAGGCAGAGGGGTGGAAGGAATGGCGTTGATATATGGGTTATGATAATTTATGTGGGGGGGGGGGGGGGGGGGGGGTGGTGGAGGGGGGGGGTTCCACAGGATTGGAGGATGGTTGTTTGGTTCCCCTGTATAAGGAAAGGGGATAGGTGGAGTGTTGGGAATTTAGAGTATTTGTCTTTGAGTTAGTAGGGAAAGTGTATGGAGAGAATACTAATTGAGAGGGGTGAGAGATTTAACGGAGAAGAGGGGGGGAGAACAAGGAGGATTTAGGGTGGAAGGGTGTGTGGATCAAGTATTCACAATGAAGATGCTTGTGGAGAAGTATAGAAAGGAAAGGGAAAAGTGTAGTGGCGTGTTTTTTAGGATCTGGAGAAAGCACTATGAATAGAGTGAAGAGAGGGGATATTGGAGGGTGTGGAGGAAATGGAGTAGGGTAAATTAGGTAAAGGTTTTAGGGCCTTTTATAGGAATAGCAAGATGTGTGTGGAGAGCAGGGGGGGAGAGTGAGGTGTTTGGGGTAGAGAGAGGGTGAGATAGGGAGTGTTAATGCCACGTGGCTTTTCATTTATTTATTGGAGAGTGTCATGCAGAGGAATGATGAGTGAGGGGAGAGGGGTGGAATTGGATAGGGGTGTTAGATGGGAAGTGAACATGATGCTAATTGCGGATGATACTGCCTTAGTGGCGAAAAATTCAGAAGGGCTTAGTATTTGGTGAAAGAGTTTGAGAGAGTGTGTGCGACAAAAGGCGTCTTAGATAAATCAGGTAAAGAGCAATAAAGTGTTAGGTGTTTGAGGAGAGGAAACAGAGAGGGGATGGGGTTAGAGATTAGAGTAGGAGGTGTTTTAGTATTAGAAGAAGTAAAGGTTTCCAGATATTTAGGGATGGATTTGGGTAAGGAAGGAGGGATGAAGGAACAGATAGATCACAGAGTAGGAGAAGGAATGAGAGCAGTGAGTGGTCTGAGGGAATTATGGAAAGGGGGGATTTATCACATAAACTTAAGATAAGTATGTTTGAAAAAATTTGTGTTCCGCGGTCTTATATGGTGTGAAACATGGGGGGTTGAATGCTAGGTCCAAGAAGTTGAAAGTGTTTGAGATGAAAGGGTTGAGAGCGGTATGTGGGTTAGTAAAAGAGAGAGGAATTAGGGAATAGGTGAATAAGAGAGAGATGTGATTGGAAGAATGGGTGGTGAGAAGAGCGGAGAAGGGAATCGTTACAGATGGTTTGCGACATCTGGAGAGAATGGAGAAACAGAGGGTGGTTAGGAGAGTTGGGGAGGCGGAGGGGATAGGAAGGAGAGGAAAGGGGAGACCAAGAAGGGTGGATGGATGAATAAGGAAATGCTGGAAGAGAGAGGGATGAGCGGTGGAGGAAGGTAGGGTGTTGCGAGAGATAGAATGGAAATGGAGGAGGTGGGTGGGGCGAGATGAAGGAAAATATGAATTGGGGAAGCTGCACGTACCACTACCTTATGCGGGAATAAGTGTTTGTAAATAATAATAAATAATAATAATAATAATATAGTATATAATATATATATATATATATATATAGTTATATATGTGGATATTTGTAAACTTGTGTTATATAATATATTATATATATACTATAATATTATATATATATATATATAAAGAGTTCCCGGGCGCAGTGGTCTGGAGTGGGCGCTGTGCACGCTTTAGGGCTCGTGAGTTCGAGTCCTCGTCAACGGGATTTGTACTTTCGACTAGCCACCAGGACGGACACGAAAAATTGCCGTTTGTAGGAGATTTTCTGTAATTCATTACAGTTTACGGCAACGTTCATAATACACTAATCTCAATACCCTCACCTCACTCATCCATAGCCAACACATACAACGGTACAACCTTTAATACACATACAGACACCAACATTCCTATTCGCCTCACGCACAGTAGGTCTATGAGTCCAGAGCCTAGCCATGCCCACTGAATGGCTGGAATATCTTGACTTGGTTCAGACTGAGGCTGGGGTTACTATCACCCTGATACCTGGGCACCTTTCCACTTTGTATGGGCCCACTGGTCGGGGAAAAACATAAAATAGTATCCTTTCCCCGATTGTCGTGGTAAAATAACTAACTAACTAAACTAATACTTAACTTAACTTAACATAACTAACTAACTAACTAATAACATGCATATCTCATGAAATTACAAACCTAATATATATATATTATATATATATAACTAACTAACTACTCATATATAAATATATATACCTATATATATATATAAACTAAATATATATATATATATATATATATATATATATTATATATACTATAATATATATATATATATTATATATGATATACTTTTTTTTATTATACATATTATCTAGATAATATAATATGATATATATATATATATAACATCAGTTTTAGCATGCAGATCCTCATAAAACATGGAATGGCAACTGACTCTTTACTCAGCTGTTGCGCTAACGACCCTACAAATGAGATGCCAATAGTTATTGTATGCTGTCGTAACATAAAAACGGTCGTTGCTAGAGAAAAACTAAAAACATGTTTGGAATCTGCATAAAAACTGTATTAAAAAAACAATAAAAAAATCAGAAGAAACAAAAAATAATTTTTTTTTTGTTACATTGTTTAATAAACTTAGTTTCGATATAAAAAGGTTCAAGGAATTCCTTAAGCTAGCTGAAACCCCAAAGAATTGCATCTCCGACGGTGAACCACTTCTAGAATGCATTTAAATGGCAGTGATGATGGTGGCTTTTCAACAAATAAACCTACTGAAGCATGAAGAGGAATTTGAATAATGGTTAGACTTTAATAAGTTTTATGGGCCGAAAGCATTGACATCTCATTCACCTTCAAAGGAATCACACACACCAAGGAACCTCATCGAAAAAACTACGAGAGACAGTCATAAAGGAGCAAAGATAATTCACAATTTGCAATCTGTAAAAAAGCATGGAAGCTCTTTACGATAACATGGAGGATGCTTCTAACAAGAAGAGAATCCTTTCATGTGGGGGCATGAAAATGGGCCAAGGGTTCCATTATTATCAGTGCTTGCAAGCAAATATTTATCAGTCCCTCCCGGTCAGCAGTCGGAGCGAGCTGGTTTTTTAGTGTAGGTGCGGAATGGTAAACACCCAAAAAGGGAACAGGCTCTCGCCAGATACTAGTATGAAAGCCTTAATAGTTATTCTGCATCACAATTGAGAATTTTCTGGAATAATTTGAGTACTGAATGGATATCTATCCTTTATCTTAAAAGGGAGTATATTATTGATTATGTCATGTTTGAATAAGAGCGTTTCTTTTATTTTTTAATTTTAGCTATCTATTAAGGTCTCTTTTCATTATTTTTATTCTGTATAAATGTAGCTAGTTAAAGAATCTTCTCGTAATTGTAATCATGTTAAAACATGAAAGCTTGTAGCTAAACTTTTTAATACTTACTGAGAAATGGAAATGGAGTATTTTTTTGAATAAACACAAATGTAAAAAGTTATTATATTATATTTTCTTTTATTATTCTTTAATTATACTATTTTAATTATAAAATAAAAGGGTAACACAACCAAATATGAAATAATGACTAAGTAGTAAATGACAGGGAATGCAATCCTGAGTTGCCTACCAGTACCACACATGTTCTATCTTATTACTGTGTATTATATTAATTAAAGTATCAGTATCGGTATCGGCACCTAAAAAAAAAGAGCTATCGGTATCGGGCCTCTTGGTTGGTATCCGGTACATCCCTGAATATAGTATACTATATATTAATATATATATATATATATATATATTATATATATACTATATAATAATATCATATTATATTATACTATATATTATATCATGATAATATATATATATATATATATATACTATATAGTATAAATATATATATATAATATATATATATATTATAATATATATATATAATATATATATATATACTATATATATATATTATATATATATTATACTAATAATATACTATATTATATATATTATTATATACTATATATATCATTATATATATATATATATATGATATAATATATATATAATATATATTATTATAATAATTATTTATATATATATATATATATTATATAATATATGATATTATATAGTATATATATTATATATATTTTATACTATATATATTATATATATTATTTTCTTAATTCATTTTCCATAAAAAATTCCAAATGCACTGCATGAATTTAAATGGTATATTTCCAACATTGCAGCTCTAACAATTTCCAATTCCAGTAAGAAATAATCAACTTCAAAAGCAGGATCAAAATGATAAAAACAAAAACAATTCATTGTCTTATAGTTATATTAAATATATTCCACCATTACCCCTCCCTTTAAATCAAAGGGGGAGAGAAAATTATTTAAAGTGAAACAAATTTATTACAAAACAACAAAAAAAAAAAAACAATTTAGACATTAATTTAGATTTTTTTTGTAAAGTTTATAAACTAATGTAACAGTGAGCTTACCAGATTTGTCATCATATCTTTCCAATAAATCGCCAAAAGAAGAACGAGCATAATGACCAGTAGAAATTATATTTGAGCCAAATTTTTCCTGTGCGTACTTTAAAAAATGATTAAACTTAATAAATTTGTTGCAATAAATATCTGGATTTGGAGTGCGTCCCTTTTGATACTCATCAATGAGATAGCTAAAAAAAAATTAAAAATTCAATAAAAATCAACATTTTCAAAATGTTAAAGTCAGATTTGGCAAAAGCTCTGAATTTAAAAAAAAAAAAACATAATAATAATAATAATAATAATAATAATAATAATAATAATATAATAATAATAAAAATAATAATAATAATAATAATAATAATAATAATAATAATAATGGAAAAAACAGTTCCGAGGGTTTCTTATTTTTTTTTTTTTTGGGGGGGGGAGGGTTTTTGTAATTATGTAATTTGAAATCCATGAAAACTTTGATAACAAAAACTTTACCTAAACTGCTTTTATGCACTATTTTTGACTCTTTAGACACAATATAAATTAATTATATTTTACAATTAAGAGTCTACTCAGTTTTACTGTTCTAAAAGTATTAATTAGGTATGGCTAAACCAGTGCACTCTGAACACTCTTGGGCATTACCCTAAAGTATGTGTACAACGATATTACCCCTAGACTTGAAAGTAAATGAAACAAAGTAATTGCTCTTAAAATTATTTAAAATTCAAATATTTTTTTAAAAATTCCTCTAAATACGTAAAATATCAAAAACGCTCAAATTCAAAATAGTCAATTATAACATTTGTATTGAGGCTACAGCCATACATGTTGAATAGTATGTATTATACAGTCACACTTGATAAATCAACTTTAAAAACAAAACACAAAATTAATTAACAAAATAATCAAAGTAAAAAACTGCATAAAATATGAAAATAACAACACAAAATTAATAATTACATTAGGAAACAAAAGAATTTTGCTGAAAGTATTTTCACATCAGGTTTCGAAGAAGTGTTGTTTTATTTTTGAAACTCTGAACTCTAAAACTGTAGTGTTGTAACATAAACATTAAGGTTATATGATGTCAGAGCAATTTGAATAGGTGCTGTTATTGTTTTTAAGTTTATAAGAATGGAAAATTCTAGTTCGCAAAGAAAGATCTTGCAAATGGCGGCAGTATTTTTTCACTTCCTCTTGTGGAATTTTGAAAGACTTTGCAGCTCTTGATATCAAAAATTAGAAACTGACTGATTTGCCTTGCTCTGATATTCAATATGGTGGATAGAAATTCAGTAAGTGCCTCTGCCAGTGCACCAGGCTCTTTCTGGCACATCAGCAATTTCACAGTTTGTAGGATTCACACTAGCCAACTGATAGTATGTAAATCATGCTCTGGAAATTAATCAGAGATATTACCTAAGTTGGTAAGATGCCCTATAACTAGATCATTGATAGTATAAAAAGAAATCTCTTTTTTTTAGTGGCAGCTTTTTTTTCTCTTATCTTCTCTTTCTTTCTGCTTGGTACGATGAATCATCATGTCATCGGCAAAAATCGGCATATTTTTTTAAAATCGTCATCGTCATCGGAGCAACTGAGAAAAGGAGGAAAGTCTTACAGTCTAAACAGAACTTCCAGTTCTTTGAGGCCGCCCTAGCAACAGTTGTGATGTGAGGTTTCCAAGACATTTTTTTGTTCATGTTAAGGCCAAGGATGTTTATATTGTCAACAGGAGAGACGAGAGAACCGTCGAAAGAGACAGGAAAGTTAGAAGGTATTTGGAGAAGGAGATTTGTAAAAGTTGGGTTTTTAAAGAATTGAATTTCACAAAGTTATTTCTATCCATCAGCGAGAATAAAATTGGAAAGATTAAGACGAGAGGCAATTCCAGAAGTAAAAGTGTGAGTAGAATTGATATGAGTTAAAGAATGAAGGGTCTAGTCATCGGAATACGAATGGGTAGATTTAGAGGTGCAGGTGAGAAGATCATTAATGAAAAGTAGGAATAAAGTAGGAGATAAGACAGAACCCTGAGGAACATCACTATTGACAGAAAAGAAGAAGAAGTCGCCCCATCAACAACAGCCGACATTGAGCGATTTGAAAGAAAGCTAGACATAAGTAAGCAAAGAGAAGGAGGAAACCCAAAGGAGGGGAGCTTGGAGAGCAGTGACGCGTGCCATACTCGGTCAAATGCTTTGGATATGTCAGGCGCCACCACCCAAGTCTCCCCGTAGTTCCTAAGAGCGAAAAACCATAAATCGGTTAGATAGGAATGTATATCGCCAGTAGACTTCGTGCAACGAGAGCCGTACTGGCGATCGGAGTGAGTTTTCAGATGATCTAAGAAGTGAGTTGAGAAGGGTTTCAAAGATCTTAGATAGAATACAAGTGAGAGCTACAGGGCGATAGTTAGAAGGATCAGAGCGGCTTCCTTTTTTCGGAATAGGTTGGACATGTGAGAGCTTCCAACACTGAGGGAGGGAAAGTGCTAATATTGAGACATAGAGAATATAGTTGAGCGAGGGGCCGAAGAGATTAGCCTTTTCAGTTGGAGAATTAGCAACACAATGATCAGATCGAATAAGAGGAGGAAAGGCAGATTTACAGAAGTTGCTAGAGATGAAAGATTTGTCAGTAGGAGAACCAAGGAGGTTAGCACACTTTCCTTTGATGAAAGCCAGCTTTGCTCGTCGAAGAGTATCCCTGCAACGATTTCTAGCTGAATGAAAATTAGCGAGAGTGATAGGAGAACGAGAATTTTCCACTCCCGATAGGCACTGTCTTCTAGCCTCGAATGGCGGCCAGAGAATAAGCACGATCGAACCATGGATTATGAGGAAAGAAAGATTAGTTTTAGAAGGAATGAATGAGGAAAGAAAAATTTAGCTGAAGAAGGAATGAACCTGCTCATCCCATCAACGATTACAGCTCCCTCCTTATCTTTTAAATCTTTGTACATCCATCATTATTCCTTATTGAGGTAGCCAGTTTGCTATCATCCGCAAACTTGGAAACCTTACATTTAAGTCCCTGGTCTAAATATTTTATACATGTATGAGTAGGATTGGGATTAAAACAAAACCGTTTGTTTTTTTAAAAAAACACGTTTTTTTTTAAAAAAAGACCAATGGCCAAAATTTTTGTTTTTTTTTTTTTGTTTTTTTTTAAATTACTTATTTTTCATATATATCAAGTCTTTTTATGGTATTTAGCATTAAAATACAGTAAATACAATATGTTAAAAGAGGTATACAATATATAAAGTAGAGTTTAGTACTTAATAAAGTTTTATTAGTGCTCTAGGGCATATAATTATTACATTTCACATGATTATTATTATTATTATTATTATTATTATTATTATTATTATTATTATTATTATTATTATTATTATTATTATTATTATTATTATTATTATTATTATTATTATTTATTATTATTATTATTATTATTATTATTATTATTATTATTATTATTATTATTATTATTATTATTATTATTATTATTATTATTATATATATATATATATATATATATTTATATTTTTATTTTTTTTATATATATATATATATATATATATATATATATATATATATATATATATATATATATATATATATATATATATATATATATATATATATATATATATATATATTTCTTTATCTACTTTTTTCTCCCCAAGACTGGTGGTAAGGTGCGTAACAAGCATCAGAAAAGAAAAGCAGTAGAAGAATATGACAAAAGTCGAAAAGAAAGCCCAGCCTTACTCTCCCCCTTCCTCCCTTAAGTGAAAGGGACTCGTCGCAGATAGAAAATCCACCCTATAGATTCATCGGACCGCGACGGACCCTCACTATGGTAATCGTCAATGTAAGGTTCATCCCTTTGACCAAGGTGGGCCACAACCATACCCCCTCACAAAACCCCGCCATTCTCTCTTATTATGCACCTTTATTCTCGCCTCTGCCAAACTCATATTTCTCTCCTTCAGACATTCGTTTACTGACTCAATCCACTTTTTCTTCGATCTCCCAGCCCGTCGGTTTTCAACACACTCGCCACTATACATCTGCTTAAAAACCGACTATCATTCATCCTTTCCACATGACCAAACCATCTCAACATACTTTCATTTATTCTCTCGTTTACCCCTTCTTCACACCACACAACTCTCTAATATGTTCATTCCCCATTTTATCAATTCTTCTCTACACCTAGCATGCCCCTAAGATTGTCCATCTGGAACACATTGAACTTTAGATCTATACTTCTTATTCCAGACCATAGTCTCACTACTATACAATAACACAGGTAACAACATACCCTCATGTAAGACCCTAGCGCACTAAAGACTTAGTCCCTTTACATTCACCAACGATTTAATTGCACCAGCCACCTTCTTGCCATTCACAACTTTCCTACTAAACTCTGCATCATCCGTTCCCTTTTCATCCAACATATACCCTAAATATTTAAACTCAGACACTTGTTTCTGCTGCTCACCATATAAAATAACTTCACACTGAGGACTGTCCTCACTCACAACCATAACCTTACTCTTATCCACGTTTACTTTCAAGCCCCTCCTTTTACACACCCTGCCAAATCTCTCTACCAATCCTCTTAAACTCTTCAGATTCGCCACACAAACCAAATCATCCGCATATAATAGGTAGGGCACCCTCCACTCATCTCCATCATTCTAACACCATTTCCTGTCACGCCCACCTTCAATTTTTCATAACCCCATCCATATACAAATTGAATAACCAAGGAGACATAACACAACCCTGCCTCACTCCGCTATTAATACTAAGCCAATCACTTTTGACACCATTTATTCTTACACACACCTTACTATCATCATACATACTTTGATTCCATTCAGAAGCCTAACCAACACCCAATATCCCTAACCCCTGCCATAGACCTTCCCTATTAACCATCATACTTATGTTACAAATCCATAAAACCTAAATACAATTTATTCTTCTTCTCTCTAATTTTCTCTATCATTTGCTTCAATGTAAAGATTTGATCCACACATCCTCTACTACTCCTAAACGCACCTTGTTCTTCACCAATCAGTCCTTCAGTCACTCGGCGCACTCTTTCGACCAAAACACCAGCATATATCTTCCTACAACACTCAATAAAACTAAATACCCTATAATTTCTACAGTTCCCTTTATCTCCCTTTACCCTTATATAAGGGTACTATTACTGCTCTCCTCCAATCCCTCGAAACTATACCCTTCATAAACGCTTTATTACACAACTTCAAGATCCAATCAATCACCATCTTGCCTCCAGTTTTTGATCATTTCACCAGTAATCTCATCTATACCTGCAGATTTACCATTTCTCAACTTTCTCACTCTACCCATTTCTCCTCCTCTTTGCTAATAACCTCATCCCCAAAATACCTATTCCTTTTTGTACCATCAAACACACACACACAGTCATTATCACCTCATCATTACGCCAATATTATCCAGATTTTCAAAGTGTTCTTTCCACACTCCACTCACATCCATTTATTTCATCAATTACAAAAACACCATCCCTATTCATTATTCTGGGCAGGTTCCCTTATTCTACTCAACCTTTTTCGCGCTTCCTTCCAGAAGAGCTCCTATTCCTTGTGTGTCCCCATTCATCCTCCTTCCAAACTGTTCATTTACCTCTTTCTTTCTCTTACGTATGCATCTTATCATTCCTTTTTTTCCTCCTTATATAATTCCAAGCATCTTTCTTTGAGTCTTCATCATTTGCTTTTAGTACATTCAACCATGCTTCTTTTTTACTTTAAACCGCTTGCATCACCTCTTCATTCCACCACTCACTGTTTATCATTCTTACTTCCTACTTTAGCACACCCACATACTTCTTTGCACTGCTAACAATTGCTTCCTTCATTTGCTTCCAGATTTATTCAGTTTCAACTTGTTCACATTCAACTGATTTACTTGCGTGAGCGTTCTTACATACTTGTCCTTATTACCTTGTTCACCAAACTTCTCACTCTTAATTTATCCACTTCCTTCCGTATCACCTTCCTCTCCATCCAAGTCCTCAACTAACTTAATTTTTACATAGAACAACATAACGATAATCCCATTCCAAAACCCCTCACTGATTTAACATCAGATACATATTTCAACATCTCCTCTTCACCAACATAAAATCAATCATATTTTCACTTCGATACTCCATCTCTACCTACACCAACTCTAGTATACTTATGGATACTCTTTGTGTTTAAAGAAGTATTACTTACACCATGCCTCTCCCCTCACAGAAATCAATCACCTTCCTACCATTCTCATTTTCTCTCCCTGACACCCCAAAACCACCTTGTTATACCATCCTTTTTTTGTCATATATATATATATATATATATATATGTATATATATATATATATATATATATATATATATATATATATATATATATATATATATATATATATATATATATATATATATATATATATATATATATATATATATATACTTTTAATATATAAAATCCGTATTAATAGTCAATATTTAGGTCTAGAAGGGGTATTGGTACTACTGTATAATTTAAAACATCTTTTATATACATAAAAAGAGGTAATTTTAAAAACAAAAACATTTTGTTTTAAAAACGTGTTTTTTTTTCAAAAAACCAAATTAAAAACCGTTTTTTTCACAATGTATGAGGAACAGCCACTTGACCTAAGAAATCGTTACGGACCAAAAACATGTCTCCTCATTTCCATTAATAAATACTTTTCATTTTCATTGATTAACTATTATTATTATTATTATATTATTATTATTATTATTATTATTATTATTATTATTATTATTATTATTGAGACTTAAGGAATCAAAAATTTTGATCGCTAAAATAATTTCAGGAGGTTGAACCCCCTGTCTACAGCCATAAATATATATATATATATATATATATATATATATATATATATATATATATATATAGATATATATATATTGTTACATATTATTATTATATATATATATATATACATTTATGATATAAATACATATATATTATTACATATATATATATTATTATTATATACATATATATATACCGTATATATATATATATATATAATATTACATTTATTATTTTATTTTTGCTACTTATATTGAAGTTGAGACTAAATATATATATAAATATATATATATATATATATATATATATATATATATATATATATATATATATATATATATATATATATATATATATATATATATATATATATATATATATATATATATATATATATATATATATATATATATATATATATATATATATATATATATATATATATATATATATATATATATATATATATATATATATACATATATATCACCCTATATTATATATATATATATATATATATATATATATATATATATATATATATATATATATATATATATATATATATATATATATTATATATATATATATATATATATATATATATATATATATATATATATATATATATTAATATATATATATATATATATATATATATATATATATATATATATATATATATATATATATATATATATATATATATATATATATATATATATATATATATATATATATATATATATATATATATATATATATATATATATATATATATATATATATATATATATATATATATATATATATATATATATATATATATATATATATATATATATATATATATATATATATATATATATATATATATATATATATATATATATATATATAGGGAGAGAGAGAGAGAGAGAGAGAGAGAGAGAGAGAGAGAGAGAGAGAGAGAGAGAGAGAGAGAGAGAGAGAGAGAGAGAGAGAGAGAGAGAGAGAGAGAGAGAGAGAGAGAGAGAGAGAGAGAGAGAGAGAGAGAGAAAGAAATTTTTAAAATAGTTTTTTTCAATTAATCGTCATCGTCATCGGCAAAATTTGCTCTAATCGTCATCGTCATCGGCAAAAAAATTCATAATCGTCCCATCACTAATTTTAACAACATACCTTTTTACTATTAATGCATTTAAACATATCTACACTATTAGTTTACAAGTTGCTATATACACTAAGTATCTTCAATTTAGGAACCTTATGAAACATCATACCTTTCGTAAGTTGCAAGAAAACGCTTATGCTCCTCTCCATCTAGTGTCTTCAGTGAGAGTATGTTTAACCAAGCTGGCAACATCTACAGCTCAAAAAGAAATAGACTTTCACGTTTTACCTGAAAAAGTTGAAATTCTTCAATTTTTTCACCACATTTTATGAATCAAACATTCGATAACTTAATAAATTGTGACATTAACATTCATTCTCCAATATTTTAAAAAGGAATAAATTACTGTTATTAACAATGAGATATGATTAAGATTCTTATGCTATATGAATTAAACAGCAAAAATTGCAAATTTTTTAAAACCTACTTGTTTAATTAACATTGTCAAAATTGAAAATTTGTTTTAATTTTTTTACCATTTCATCTGATTTTAATGAAAATTTTGGAGTAAAATAATTGAGGGAGCTACAAAATTTGAATAAATATATTAGGTTTAAACCTTCTCTTAACAGTATCCAAAAGTAAGAAATCTTTCATAGATTTTTTACAAAATTTTCTTGAGAGGGGGGTAGAAATTTTTTGTCAAAAGTAAAATTTTTTCTAATTTTTTAATAATCATCAAGGTTTTTAGATGAAATTATCAGAGTAAATAAAATTTAACTAGTTCAAAAACTTTTCTATAGGCATTTCATCCTCAATCATTCTACTTGGGTACACCATGCCCAATTTGAAAGAGCCATCACAATGATGTTCCCAGAGATCAAATTGTTGGGTATATAGAAAAATGCTCAAAATAAAAGAACAATAAAGATAATTGACAAAGGAAATTTGAATTTTTGTCGAGTTGCAAAATTTCCAGTTAATGAAAAATCTACAAGATATTTTTTTTTATTATTGGAAATGGTTTACAGCAGTATCACCTAAGGAGGCATTAACCTATAACTTTTATCTAGTATACACTACATGCCGATTTTTTTTTTTTTTTTTTTTCTTGAGATAGAACCACCAAAATTGGCAATTCAGGTTGGGATCAGGTGTCAAATACTTGGGTATACATATATATGTGCTCTAAATTGAAGTCTTTACATTAAATAATGAAGTCTGAATTCATTAGAGATAATTAAGATAGGCTTTCAACTTACAGTTTCGACATAGAAATAAATAGGAATATTTATTCCTCTTCATCTGAATAGATTGATAAACTACAACAAATAGCTCATCACAATGAAGAGGAAAAGAGAAGATAAAGAAGAAGACGAAAGAGTTTTACAGCAACTCGCTTCTTTGTATAGTAATATTAAGGAAGCTTTAGAGTACTATACCTGGCTTCATTCAGAACCAAATTTGCTATTAGAGGAGCAAATGTCAAAATTTCGTTTTTGCATGGCAGTACCATTTTTTTACTTCCTCATGTGCAATTTTGAAAGACTTTGCAGCTCTTGATATTCAAAAAACATACATATTGCCTTGTTCTGAAATTCAATGTGTTAGATAGAAGTTCAAGAGATGCCTCTGCCAGTGTTCCAGGTTCTTCTGGCACATTTTCATTTTAACAGTTAATGGGATTCACACTACCCAACTAGCAGTATGTAAATCATGCTCTGGAAATTAATCAGAGATATTACCTAAGTTGGTAAGATGCCCTATAACTGGATCCTTGATGTAACCAAAATAAAGATCTTCCAAATCTTACAAAAACAGTTAACTTTGGAGTGGCAGCTATCTTGTTTTTGTTATATTTTGACACTAATACATAAGCTTACATCCATATCCAAACAATGAAATCTTTACTGGCCAAAATGCCATTGGTAGTTTATATATCTTGGTGTCCTTAAAAAGACATAACTAACGTAATTGGTTTGTACTTATGCCTGTTAAAGTTTTTATTAAATTGTGTGAATTTCATAAGGTACAGTCTTCTCTGTTGTTCATATATTCCTTGACCAAATATTATTGAAATCGAGTAATCTTTCCAGGTAATGAAACTTGTAAAAATCTAAAGTGATAGTTAAGATAATAAACTTCCATAAATTTGGGTTTTGTGACACCATTACTAGCAATGAAAAAGCAACCAGGAGGCTGAACGCTCATCAAAGTATACAAAGAATTATGAAATAAATTTTAATTTGGCTACTTATTAGTCATTATATAATAATAAAAGGAATTTTATTTTCCTATTTTAAAAGAATAATGTTTCAGATTTTTTTAATTTCATTTGTTTGATATTGTAGTCATGTGTGATTAAGTTTTAGTGCATTTAAGATCTAAATCTTATTTGGCAACCACAAGTGCAAAATCATTATGACAATGGTAAATAATAACTTATTTAATAGATACTGTAACATTATTAAATTTCTATTATTTCGATTATTTTCAAAATTACCAAAATATAGCAAAATATAACAGGTTTTTTTACTTGTTTTTTGTTTATATTTTTTAACAGGTTTAATTAGGTGGGCTTTTTTTTTCATTTAATCAGGCAAGTTCTTTTTATCACCAACCCTGGCTAAAGTGTATCTCAAGTTTTTATTACCAACCCTGGCTAAAGTGTGTCTTAAGAAGATGAGATTATTTTATACAAGTTTATTAGGTTCTCTACAATGGTGCAAGAGAATCCAAAGTTTCTCTGGTATCATTTGTGATTAATAATAACTAAAATCTCCATACTGTATGTGTAGATCAGTAAAACAATTAATGAGGTATAATTTCATTTGATATCAATTCCCCAAATCTAAATCAGAAGTTGTTGTTATTGTTATTGTTAGTAATTATTATTATTATTATTATTATTATTATTATTATTATTATTATTATTATTATTATTATTATTAAGTATTATTATTTTATAGTTTTGGTTGCTTTGTATCTTTGAGTTGTCTGATAAAGAGGTTGTGTTTGTTGAGGCGTATCAAAGGTGATGTATCCTATCCCTTTCCTATTCCTTATCTGTATGTGATGAGAGATGAGAAGAAGTAAGAAGGCCAGTGGAAGATGACAATTAACGTAACAAATTCTATGAGGGGATGCGGCGCGAAAGTATTTTTACTTAGTGACCTGGCTGACAAAGTCAGCTGTTAAAACACACAGGTGTTTCAGATTAAAGTTATTTTATTATCATTGTATATTATATTATTTTATTCCCCTAGTAATTGTAAATTTAAGACTTGTATTTGTATTAGTGATGTACTTTCTCTAGCAACGTTGTAAAGGAGGGTGGCATGCATTAAAAACCCAAAGGGGAACTCTAATGCGCTCCGAACGAAATAAGAAATACCCGGTTAGACAATGAGAAAAAGAGAAAACCCCCTTAAACATTCATACCCTAAATTTAAGAAGAAAACTAAAACTAAAATCTGTTACTAAACGTGGCTATAATCTACGACTAAGAGGGACTATCAGATTGAAAAATGATGTTATAATATTAATTAGATGGACTGAGAAACTATTACCTGTTCCTACAGTAAGAGTGGTTAGTTGACTATTTGGATTAGTTCTATATTCTACCACCACCCTGATTAGAGCTATCTTTACCTAACGACTACCGAGAATTGATAAACCCAAGTCCAGTATTCCACATATATTTGGCAATTCAATCTTGAAATCTTTCAAAAGACCTTTCTAATATTTACTAATCAGCTTTCGGTGAATGAAATTGATGATTCTTTTTATTATATTTATTATTCCTTATCTCTTAAGGAGGGAACTAAATGTGTAAATGAAAATGAATAGAACTCGTTGAAACAGTACGCATATATTTACAAAACGATCATAAAGATCCTGTAATTCAGTACAGTAGAAACTTCCGTTGTATTACACAATCGGAAGTATCTAGAAATTAAAGTTATCCATAAATTCGGAAAGACGTTTCAGCTTTGAGGTTAGTTTACTTGTTATATGGAACAACTGGTTTGGACGGTTGGAATTTCACGTTGGTATTGAATTCACGCGATTGTCATTCCTTGATTGGACGATTGAAGAATGAGCAGTTAAGCTTCCATTGGATTTAAATTAAGCCAAGGATTGGCGATAAGCAAATAAGCACCAGGTTTGCAAGTAAGCAATTAAGCAACAGGATTGCAATTAGGCAATTAAGCCCCAAGATTGGTAAATAAGCCCCAGGAATGGCAATTAAGCCCCAGGAATGGCACCTGTTGTAATGATAGAAAGAAAAATACTTGTACTCCAAAAATCATCAGTTACTCAATACCTAAGATCCTAAGATTTGAAAAGGTAAATAATATGATTGTTGTGTATAATTACTAATTATCTGAAAAGCCTACCCTTAGAGATGGAAATCCCTCAATTAGGGTGACGTTTCTTCTGGGAAATATTCTGTTTCTGAAGACACAACAATCTGAGAAGAGAAGAACAAATCTCATTTATACCTTGACATTCATTGTAAATGGAGTTATCACACACCTATAAAGGAAAAAGCATTAGAAATCTAATATTGAATGTTCATTAAATCTTACTTGTTCCAGGTGTATGATTGTCTTGAATGATATTCAATTCAACAGCTTTGCACAGGAGCACAGAAATGATGTGACTTTGTGCTATTAAATTTTAACAACCTGTTGAGTGCCTAGCTACTTTTATGTTTAAGAGCCTAAAGAAATCATAATTAGCAGGATGGGAAAGAACAATTATTAGATGCATCATATTTACAGGGTTCACACTAAATTTTTGAATTTGATTTCCCTGACTTTCCCTGACTTTCCCTGACCAAATCTGCAAATTTTCCCTGACCAGCGTGTTCGTTATTTTTGGTATATAAAATATCTATTAATTATTTATTGCAGCCTATTTACTCAGTTCAACATTAAATTATTGAAAACTTACTTTAGAAATTGTCATCATTGAGAATTTTAAAAAATATTTTTTTTTTTAGTAATCAGGCCTATACCTTCCCATAGCCGTAAAACCCACTCCTTTTTATTTTTTCCAAAAAGAAACAGTTTTATTATACAAAAAAAGAAAATATTAAAGCTTACATAAGAGCCTAGGTGAATAGCCTCCACTGTAATCACAAAAGTTCTAAATGGGAATATTTAGGTTACTTTTTCTTCTCAAGCATTGAATTTTTGATTTTATAGCGTCTTCTGTTAAAGCCTTTGTTTAACATCTTTCTCTGCTCTTTCAAGTTATATCTGATCTGTATGGATAACATTCTTTTTTCAACCTTTTTATTCTCTTCTATTCTTCTTCTGTTTTGTACTCCTTGCAATTCTTCATATCTCCTATAGGCAGCTCTTACATTTGTCAATTTTTGAGTGATAGAACTTTATGAATACTTTCAGAAGTCTTATAGCATGTGCACTGTTCTTGAGAAATCAGACTATGTTCTTCAGATTCTCCACTAAAATTGCTTAATTTAGAGAAAAACCCTCCTTCCACGTCGCATTCCATGCGAAAATATCAGTCCTTAATTTAATAATTTGCCACAATTCCGCATAACATGATTCTCAGGTGCTATAGAAGAAAAAAAACTCATCAAGTCTCTTACAAGGACAATCACCATCCAAAAATAGTTTGAATTTTAATTCAAGGGTAGAATGAGTTTCATTGCAAAGTAGAGTATAGTGCTTTTCTTTCTCAGCAACAGATCTGTGATTCGGTTATTGCTGTACAATGCCTCTAGCAATAAAGCAAATCTTGTTTCCCTTGTTCTGGCTGATGAAAACTTATACTAGGATCCAATGATGAAGCCCTTGGACAGGCTTCTTTCTTATGAAATCTTCTAATTATCTTTTAGTATCATTTTGATTTGCACAGTCTGCATTCAAGTTTTCATAAAGTCAAATGCAAGAAAGCTTAGTTGTTGGTTGTAGCAAGCATTTTACTGGACTTAAGAAATTCTTCTCCATATATTCCAAGTTGCGACATTGAAAATCTGTGAACAGAAATGAACCAAGGTTCAACGTCCAACCACTGTCGCTAAGTCTAAAGCTTTTTTTTCTGTCATTTTAAAATAATAACAAATATTTCCAACTGCACAAAAATCAAAAATCACTTCGTCAAACCTCAAAAAAAAAAAAAAAACACCTCAAAAAAATAATTCCCTAAAAAGAAAAAGATATAAAACAGAATTAAGTCATATCATACAGTCTAAAACACATCCATATACCAATCACCTTCAATCGAAGGATGAACTTGGAACAACTTCTACAACAGAATAGGAAGAATAGTAGAATAGTAAACAAAAATAGAAAGAAACAGGATAGAAGTAGATTATGGAATGTCATTCCTCGCCCATCCTTTTCATTCACTATCAAATACATCTACTCATTCCACAATTATACATAAGGGAAAAAAATATATCAAAATATGTAACTTGTCCATGGATATCTTCATATGTTTGGAAATTTTAAAATTCCCTGACTTTTTTGGAAATTCCCTGACTTCAGCATATTTTAAACGTTTCCCTGACTTTCCTACCAATTTTTTTTTCCCTGACTTTCCCTGACTTTCCAGAAAGTGTGAACCCTGTATTAAAATAAAGAAAACAATTAAACCACTCATTCTTGATGTACATCATTGCATGTTTTATATATATAAATATATATATACTATTTTTTGGAAGAGCTGGAGACACTGCGACAGAGCCCCCAACATCCCCCCACACTAAAATTATGCCCCCCCCCTCAGTTCGTTTGTAAGAAGTACAAATGCGAAAATCCAGCGAATCTGAAGAATCTGGTGAGCGGAGACGAATTAGTGTTTCAGATGACGATAAAATCATCAAAGAATGGGACCGAATTACCTAACCAAAAGAAAGAAAATAACCACAACCAATATAAACGAAAGTAACTGCAATAGTAGCTTCTCTTCGTCGATAGCGTCCTGTATGCCACGAAGGATTAAACTTTGCTGCGAAGCATACAAAGCCCCATAGTTAACTTTATCTAAAATCTTTCGTACTTCTGTTCTTAGGAATGCAGCTTGCTGGTGGTCAATCGGAATCGATGATGGAGGATACCATGAATTCACAGTTACTGGATTGTTAAAATTCCTGTATTTGACTTAAGTAGTAATTCGTAAATGTGGCCACTTTCAGTGTAACAATAGTACTCGTGTGTACCACTGCTATAGTGTTAGCTACGGGTGTCACCTTAGGGCTAGCTTGTTTAGGTACTGAATAAGTTACGTAGTGGCCTAGTTCGTCAAAGTGGTCAATACAATTAATTGTAAATAGTAAACATACATAAGTACAGTATCAGTACTTAATAGAAAAAGAACCGTTTATTTTCATTTACTTCATTTTTAAGGATTAATTCATCCATCAAGATTCCATCTGCAGGAAACATCAAGTGAGTCACCTGTTTGTTTGTTCCTTACGTTTCTGTTACCACTATTTTTAATCAGTGGTAGCAGAGCGTAGTTAGGAACGGCTCTGAGTGTAGAGAGTGAGTTAGTGACTATCTTGGTGATTGTGTTATTTGTCTTGTTTATAAGTATAGGTAGTGCGAAAAATGGGTAAGGAAGGAGACGTACGGTGAAAAGAAAGTTGAAGTGGTAGTTGAAAGAAGAGTACGTCGAGGATGTCCGGGGTTTAAGGGTGACGTAAATGTGGAAGAGTAAGGTAGAGTTGTGGTTTGATGTATGTGATGATGAGTACGATTAACCAGCCAGTGAAATTTTGATGAGTTTGGGTGCAAAGGCATATGAATGTGTGTGGATGATAGACTGGAAGGATCTAGGAAAGAAAAAAGGTATGGAAGTGATTTTGAATAAGCTGGATGAAAAGTATGCTAAAGAGAAGCAGAGGGATAGGTATGATAAGTTGTGCGAGTTCTTTTATATTAAAAGGAAAAATAATGAGTCAATGTGTGAGTATGTAAATAGATATGAGGTTATAAGAACAAAAGTGTAAGATAGTGGGAAAAGTGGAGTTGGGTGAAGATATGAAGTGTGTACACCTCCTAGAGGGTGCTAATGTAAGTGAAATTTAGCGACAAATGGGTGTTGGCATATTGTGGTAAGGATGAATGGGTTTTTCGTACATTTAGAGATGCGTTGATAAACATTTGTGAGGGTTTCAGTAGGAAAGTGGAGAGAGTGGAAAAAAAAGAGAGGATGGTGCTGAAGGTGGAGTGAGTAGTTGGTATGGTAGTCAGAGTCAGAGTGTACAAAGAGATGGGTCCAGAGGTGTTGGTGAAGTGTGGTTTAATGGTCAAATGTTGAATGTAAGAGACAAGGATGGTAAAGTGAGTGAGTGTAATATTTGTAAGTCTAAATTTCACTATGCTTATAAATGTCCTTCAAGAGGTGTGTATGGTGAAATGGTGAACAGAGAGGAAGGGGGTATGGTAGACCAAGTGGTGGTATAGGTAGAGGACAACAGGTAGGTAGTGGTGATAGGGTAGAGGACAGTGTAGAAACTGGTAAGACAGGTAGTAATAGTGGAAGAGATGAAAGAAGGATTTTTTATGGGGAAAAAATAAAGAGAAGGTGTGAGGAGAGAGGACTGGATGTGCATGAAAATAGAAAGAGATGTGATTTATATAGATCTGATAGACATTTGTGGAGAGATTGTGATGTATACAAGGATTACAGTGAGGTGGTGTGTTCACAAAAGAAAGAGTTGTCAAGAGGTGTGAATAAAGTAGAATTAGATAGAAAAGTGGGAATCAGTAGGGGAAAACAATTAGTAGAACAGGTAAGATTAGGGGATAGATCAATGGTTTGTGGGATTAGTAGAATGGGAAAAGGTAAGAGTTATTCAAGAGAGAGTGATAAAGGTAGTAAGGTAGGAAGTATGTCTGAATGGGATTTGATCTGTGAGATTTGTGGTATTGATTCTCAAATGTATGATAAGAAGTCGAAGAAAGAGGAGGAAAAAAGGTTATGTTGTTAGGGTTGCTGTCGCAGTGGCTCCAACTCCACCCTAATATATATAATTTCCAGTACATCACTAGTATGAAATGGGTATAGTATATTATTTTATATTTATATTTATATTATGATGCCATCTTGTAATCCTAATCAGTTTCTTCCTCCATTCTGCTAATCAAATTTTTCTCTAGGCATTTGAATATGATTAGCCAATTCAGCAATGGCCAATATATTCTCTTGTGTGGCCCATTTTTTACTGCCTACCACATTTCACCTCCTTCTGCTGACAAAAAGGAACACGATACGAAGAAGTAAATTATCATTTATATGGGATTATAGACTCTTTCTTTTAGATATGATGTTAATATGCTAAAGGTTGATGTGGCGCAGTAATCCTGATTTTGCTTTTGTCCATCCATCATCCAACCACAGGACCTCACAAGGCACCCCTGTGAGGATATCCATAATCCCATAGGGTAAGCCATACTTCAGTGTATTGATTTATATCATTACTCTAGATTTACGCTAGGAAGCAAAATTAACTCTATATATATATATATATATCTATAGCCTATATATATAGTCTTTTACAGGGCGTTTTTTGAGCATTGCTTTTCTGGGTCGCATACCACTGCTTTTGGCAGATTCTTGTTTTTTCCGGGACTGCATCTTGCAACATTGCTTTCCCAAGCATTGCTTTTGCAGGTCCCTGCTTTTCTTCAAGCTATCTTATCCGGCAGCTACATTTACAACTTATCAGAAGAACGGAACTCGACCATCTTGCAACTCCGGAAAGAACAACAAATTTTAGTAGTAACAGATTGTTCTCGTTTGCATCCTTTTCTTTTCATACACACTTATTAACCTTCTTGTTCCAGGTAGTAACTAACTCCTACTCTGGAACTCGAACTCAAATCAGTTTGTTATCTAATCTAATTAGAGGCAAACCTACAGTTAACAGGACCATCAGTCTATCATCTATTTAGCATCATCCTCCCTTTACGTTAAATAAACGTCAATCAAATTAAAAACGTTTTTGTTCTCCCCCGATTGACAAATTGAATTCAAGCTTTACCTTTCAAGGAGGGGTTCTTCAAGGAGGATTGGAATCACAGGATTTTCAGACGATTGTTGCAGAAGGAACGATTTGCAAAGTTCAGGTAAGAATAATGCGGTAGTCGTTAGGGGAAAGTAATGCTAACCGTGAATTAAAGTGGTGGGGTAGATTAACCAACTAGCTAACTAACAGACTAACCTCTAACACTTTCATAGAATTAGATAGATAGTATATTTACTAACAGACTAAATTTCCTATTAAATAATCCCTAACAAGTTTAACCTTGTCCCTTTTAGCCTCTGAACTCTGTCGCTGTTTCTAATCGCACTTTCTAAATTTATTGGGTGGTTTGGGACTCAGGCTCAGTACTAATCCGGGATTTCTTTTAGTTTGGGCGCACCAAAGTTCCTTAGTTGGTTTCATCCGAGTGCACCCTCACTCTCCCCTACAATGTTACTTTTTTTTTTTTTTTTTTTAAAATGAAATGTGAAAAATCAGAGATGGATGTTGTGGAAAGGTTGAATAAAAGTATGGAAGAGAGCTATGCTGAAAAGGTAATGGTTTCATCAAGAGTGTGTAGGAGTGATGATGATGATGAGAAAATTGTGGTAAACGGTAAAGAGTTGAGCGATGTAGGTGGTAATGGTGTGTTAAAAGATAGTGAAATTAAAGTACTGAAAGAGGATGTGAAAGTAGAAGTACATGGAGAAGTGCGTGATGTAGGTGGTGGTAGTGGTTTGGAATGTTGTGAAGGTGTAATGACGACAGAAGAGATGAAAGTGTCAAGTAAAGGAAAGAATGTCAATCCAGGGTTTGATGTGAAAGAATTTATGAAATGGAGAAAGGATAAGGGTTATAGTGAATGGAAAGAAATGTGTTATGATTATTTTTCTAGTATGAGTGAAGAAGAGGAAGGTTACTAAGAGAGTTACTAAAAAGGCTTGGCTATACTCGTGATTCTGAATTGTCTGACCCAGAGTAAAGTTGTGAGTTGTTTTGTGTTATGGTCATGGAAGTGTGTTTGTTGTCTATTATGGATGAAAGTGAGAGAGATAGGATGTAGTATGTATGAAGCTGTATGTAAGTTATGCATAGGTCTGTTAATGAAGTATTGGTGGTATATTGATGTAAGTGTATGTCTTTTGGAGTGTGAGTAACATTAGAGTGACAAGTGTGTTATAGTGGTGATATTGTGATGTGTATAGGTGTTGAATGATCATGTCTGGTTGTCAGTGTATATTGTGTCAGTAGATGGTGTGTAGATGGTTTTGATCGAGTGAATGAGGGAGAGAGAAAGATATAAGATTGATAAGTTTTGTGTTTGTCTTTTGTATCTTAGGGTTGTCTGATATAAGAAGTAGAAGGATGAAGATGTGATGTATCCTATTCCTTATCTGTATGTGATGAGAAGATGAGAAGAAGTAAGAAGGCCAGTGGAAGATGACAATTAACGTAACAAATTCTATGAGGGGATGCGGCGCAAAAGTATTTTTACTTAGTGACCTGGCTGACAAAGTCAGCTGTTAAAACACACAGGTGTTTCAGAGTAAAGTTATTTTATCATCATTGTATATTATATTATTTTATTCCCCTAGTAATTGTAAATTTAAGACTTGTATTTGTATTAGTGATGTACTTTTTCTAGTAACGTTTCCTATATTTGTCTTAAGTAGTAATTCGTAAATGTGGCCACTTTCAGTATAACAATAGTACACGTGTGTACCACTGTTATAGTGTTAGCTGAGGGTGTCACCTTATGGCTAGCTTGTTTAGGTACTGAGTAAGTTACGTAGTGGCTTAGTTCGTCATAGTGGTCAATACAAATAATTGTAAATAGTAAACATACATAAGTACAGTATCAGTACTTAATAGAAAAAGAACCGTTTACTTTCATTTACTTCATTATTAAGGATTAATTCATTCGTCAAGATTCCATCTGCAGGAAACAGCTAGTGAGTCACCTGTTTGTTTGTTGTTTACATTTCTGTTATTATTATTATTATTATTATTATTATTATTATTATTATTATTATTTATTTGCAAGTACTAAAAAAATACTGAATGCAACAAGAATAATGAAGCTGAAGAAGCTGTTATTTAAAAGACAAGAATTTTTCATGAAATAAAAAGTTACAGTATGTCAATCAGTAGGTTTGACTCAATTTTAACCAATGGTTTAGTTCATGGCTTTATGTAATCTATAGCAAGTTACAAGTAAAGTTGCAACGGCAAGGCCTATTTAAAAAAAAATTGCATCTTCATACATTTTTCAATTTAGCAAACTTGATAAAGTAAGTCATTGGACATAGTAAAATAAAATCAAAGATTATAATTTCAATAAAAAAATATCTCATTGGATGATCATATTTGGGCAAACTTGCACTTGCAGCCTATATTTCAGACCAAATATTTTCTTTTATTGTTAATGACATTTTATATGAGTTTCAGCTTCTGAGTAATTTATTATTCAACGATGGAGAGCCACAACAATCAGTCTAATTCCTTGGAATTGTTATCAATCAAGGGCTGTGCACTGATCTTTGAGAGAAAGTTAAAAATAAATATACCTTAACAATGCAACAAAAAAGTTTAAATAGAATTTTTATATTTGCTCCCTGATTTTCATTTCCAAAATATTTTGAGAGTATATGATTTTCTCTACTTAGCCCTTTATATATTTTACATTTACACAAAAAGTTAACCTTTGGTCAAAAAGAACAAGAAATTCTTGTTAAACAATGTATTTGATTTCCTTCCCCTATACATTATTACTACAAGATGTCAGTTATATAGGTAATATATATATATATATATATATTTCTAATTTTCACTCTTGAGGTAAGTAAAACTTCAGACCTTATCTGACTTTTATTTAATTTGAAGAGATAGATTCCACTGTAGGCAACGTTAAAAGCCTATTACTTCTAGAATGCTTCATGGTAGATATTTTATTTGCTTATTAATTTTCTTTTAATTAAAGCATACTTTTCAAATGCTACCTAAATTCACACCTCTCTTTGTGATTTAAAAATTATCATCATTATTTTATCTGAAATTTATTATATATATTAGAAAAAAAAAACGCTATGCTCACTTTTATTTTTAGTGTAATGGGGTTTGCTAGAACTTATGACTTGAATTGGGATTCAGATTAAGAACCAGTGTAATATTTTGACTAAGACTCTGCACTGAAAATTAGATTCAGTACACCACTATCACCTAGCAACCCTCCCCTCCTCCACTAACTTTTTAATATTTTACTTTCTTACCGTTATAACGGACTGCACATTTCATTACCGTTATTTTTGTACCAATTTCAATATAGTACATGGCCATCATGGTAATTTAATTATTCACCATGATTGCTGACCATTTGTACATTAAATGTATTTTTTTTTGTTCTGTGTAAATATTTTGCAATAGACCTAACACCATTGTTAATTTTCCTGGATAATTTTTGTTTTCCTTAGGACAATTATAAGTAATAATTTACAGGTTTTCTGATTTTTTTTATTATACTTTGCTATTTCGGAACCTTTACGAAGTTATTCAGATTCACTTATACCATCCTGGAAAGTAGGTGGTAGTATTTCAGATAAACTTATATTTCTTCTAATATTCTGAAATAATCACATAATGGTTCATATGTTATATAGTAATATATACATATGAAGCATTGGTGATTATCCATTGTCCTATATTTCCGGATCTCTATCTGATACTCAGAAGAGTACTTTAATAGAACACCCTTGGTAAATAAACTTCTGCTTAGGAAAAGGGTAATAATCTTATATAGCTATCTTAAATAATTAATTTATATTCAATGAAGCATTTAATAGCACCTTTTGCTCATAATTCCAGAAAGGATATGTTTTCATATATCCTTATAGGTTCTAGCCACAGACTTCTGCTTCCGAAAAGGGTTCTAGCCACAGACTTCTGCTTCCGAAAAGTGTTCTAGCCATGGGCTTGAAAACCATTTCTATTCATAGGAACTAACATTGCTATTCTTAAGATCGATTACATCATTGCTATCCCCCGAGTCATCAAAGTACCATTGCTTTCCTTGGGAGCTACAATTATATCTCAGATCAGAAGATTGCAATAATAGCAGTTAAGTCAAACAATATTGTTGCATCTTATTTCTTCACCACACAGAATAGCTCCACTTGTTCAGTATATTTCTATTTTGTTGCTGAACAAATGTTTTTCTTTTCTCTGTCAAACCAAAAATTCATATTTCAGATTCGGCATATAAACTAAACTCCCAATTTGTGATATAAATCACCATTTCTCCCCTTCCTTATTCATTACAAATAAATTGAACAGTTTACTCTGTTTCCTTAAACCTGTATATCTTTAAACCACTGAAAGGAAAGGAATGGAAGGCTTGGTCCTCCACCAAATCCTTCTTTAGACTAAAGTCTTGCTTTACCTCTATTTGGAATTGCAGTTGTAGATGTTGAAATCAGTTCACAGATGTCCACCCAATTTGAACAATAACACAGTTAGTTTGTTTCTGTTTCCGTTTTATTTATTATTGTTATTTATTTTGGGGCTATTGGGAATTATTATTATTATTTTTCATTTCCTGTTTTACTGGGGCCAGAATAATTCCTCCACTTTACCCTGGGGATTCTTCTTCCAAAGACCCTCCATGTAACTCCCATACTCTCCGCCACACAGTCCTTTGAAATATCTCATGGTATCAATTCTCATCATCCCACCCACATATTCCTCAAGCTCTAATAACATTAAAACTTTGACCACAAATTGTTTCATAAAACCACATGCTAGGACTAGCTTTGTAATTCAACAAAGCCTTTCTGAAGAATGAAGTCTATCCTAATCTTTCAGAGATGAAATTGTCTCCTCTCTCTCAAACGTTGCTCAGAGAAATTTGAAGAGTTTCAAACTAGATAGCACAACGAATATCTTCTTAGTCTTATGGAGGTCACTCAAGATTTGTATTAATATGGGTGGGTGAGATTTTTCAAAAAGGAGGATATCATTCTAACTAAATTCATTTTCAGTGATGACAAGGTATGTATGATCAGTGTTCAGACAAGCACCAGGGGGACAAATCAATCTGTAGCCCATCAGTCAATTCAACCTAGTGACTTGTTAGTAACTCATAAAGGATATACAGGATCAGGTCCTTCACCTTTTGTCTTACCAATGTCTGCAACTTTTACAAAGACTAACCTTTCTGCATCAACTTCATATGCTAGTGTTGCTCCTAATAAAAGTAAATGTATAGCATCCATTGCTGCCAGAAATGAATTGTTGCTTTGGAAGAATCAAAGGATTCTGAATGGTTCATCAGCACAGTTTTTTTGTTTTCCTAACACAACCTTCAGAGGGCAAGTGTCATCTTGTGTGGGGTGAATATTAATATCCCTTAAAAGAAAAAAGAATAATGCAGCTGCTATAGTGGGTGGAGTTTGAGGATAAGCACTACAGCTTTTATCTGTATCTGGTCTCAAACTTAGAATATAAGACATGTTCCAAATATGCATGTTAAACAAACAAAAGTGTCTGCTAACAAGTCTTTAATGACAATATTTAATCACTATTGCAAACTTTTTAAATTTTAAATTTTAATTTTAAATTTAAATTTACATTTAAATTTAAATTTTAAATTTGCTCGTGAATTTTACTGTTACTTTCCATGAGTAAACAACTCTCAAAAAATACAAGCAAATGGTATTTAGGACTGCCTCATCAGGGCTGAAGCTTTGTATATAAATTTATATTGCAAAAAGCTTTCTAATGCTCATAGCATCACTTTAGGTCATTATCTTTGGTGCGTTTGGCCCTGTACAATGCCCATTTTCTATCAATAGCTTTTATCAAATATAAATATAAATTTAGACACCATTTTACTCTTGAAGCTTTTATTTAGCTACTTGATAAATGTAAGTAATAAAAT
Source organism: Trachelipus rathkii (assembly GCA_015478945.1). Lineage (NCBI taxonomy): Eukaryota > Metazoa > Arthropoda > Malacostraca > Isopoda > Trachelipodidae > Trachelipus > Trachelipus rathkii. The sequence continues at coordinate 60,159 of JABUQX010015767.1, read as the reverse complement.
GATAAATCTGTCTGAAAAAAATTTTGCCACATTATACTGATATTAGTTTCTTTCAGGTAACAAATGAATAAAGATGCCAGAAACTTGCTCAAAACTTTCACTTGTTCAATTGCGAGCCCCTAAAAGTCAGCAAACCTCTATATACCCAAGGCACAGAAAATCATACACCCCCAAACTCAACCCTGAGATCAACACCAAACTCATTAAACAAAGAACTCCCTCCGAAAACGAACCATACCACCCCAACACATTTCATAACTAAATAACAACCTAAATTACCCCAAATCCCCAACCTGCGATCACACCAACACGTACCAATAAGTTTTCAAAACTCTACAAACATAACATCGCGCGCTTAGGACAATTAGAAAACCTGGCAAGTCATTGCAAAAAATTAAACAACTCTCAAAACAACCCCCCACAATCCCACGAACCCCCATTTCACACCAGACAACTCCCTCCCTCCCCCAAAACAACAATTTCAGACCAAGTCTTGCTAAAACATATTATCCAACATCTCTCGAGAAACCAAACCCACCCCATAAACAGGAAAATAAAAAACAAACTCAGAAAACTTCACTTAGACTCACACCCTCCTACCCGCCCATTCACAATCCAACATGACATCTAGAAGCCATTAAAAACCCTCAAAAATTCAACCAGCTGCAGGTCCAGACTCAATATCCCAACCTACACTTAAAACCACCATGGAAGAAAAAGGCAATCTCCTAATCCTGAAACTTTGAACCAAATCATGGCACGCTTAACCTACATACCCCCAATCTCGAAACAAGCATTCATAATCCCAAAACTCAAACCAAAAAACAAGACCCCTACTCGCCCCTTCCTCCTACCTCCAATTCTCTGCGTGCTCCATAGTAATACTGCTAGAGAAATAATACCAAATCAAAATTTCCCACCCCATTATTCTCCCAGATTTCCAAACGGATTCAAAGCAACCACTCTACAACACAGCCCTCACCTCCCATCACACAACACATCATTAACGGGTTCAACCAATCCCCTTCCCATAGATCTACTTCACCGGCAAATAGACATAAATAAATCATTCTGATACCGATCCCCACAACACATCTTTATTCATATTTCTTTACCGTGAACTAAGCGAATTAAATAATGACATAAAATGGCTCTGAACTTTCTTTCTCACAACGTTATCGCAAGGCTTCATATACCCAATAAACAACCTCTCCCATTTCTACAAATTACAAAATGGCGCTCCCACAGGGCGCCATCCTCTCTCCATTTTTTGTTCAACTTTTTCACAGCAAATCTGCCCACCAATCCCACCAAACATTTTACCTACACAGACGACATCAGTCTTATTTCCCATCACCCAGACGGATACACAGACACACAAACATACCCAAAACGAATCACTAAAAAAAACTTGTTAAAGCCTCAACAGAATGAACAGCATCCCCCCTTAAATCCTCCATCACCCTGTTTAACCCCGGATTGTCACCAATCCTCCTCCAGCCTATAATCACCCTGAACAAAAACCTCCTCCATTAAAAAAAAACCCAAAAAATACAGGACCTACCTATGACCACACTCACATGACGTACTCCCCCCACATCGACCAAATCACTTCCTTAAACCCAAATGAAAACTAAACACCCTCCGAACCCTCTCTCAAGCACAACTTACAGCAGACAGGAAACACACACCCTTACCACCACTTATAAAACAACTCCTCAGAACAAATCTAAACTATGCCTCACCAGCATGGTTCCCACACTCTCAAAATCGAAACATTAAAAATTACAAATTTCTCAAAAAAACGGCTCTCAGATTTATCACAGGTTGCACAAAAAACCACCCCATATCCGAACATTTACATGATTAAAACTTCCATTCACAGCCCCACTTTCCACACACTCTAGGAGATGGTGGGGACTCGAACTCTCTAATGAAACACCTCCTCCTGTGAGGAGGGATCTTGTGATACGTCTTAATACACAGTCTCATCAATTATCTATTCAGCTCTTTGATGCCAGGCTTAACAGCAATGCTCATTCTCTCTTCCCCACTACCCATATTAGTCTATGATTACACAGATTACTCCAATACACATCATAACATACATCTCACATACCTACATAAACCCGCCCAAAGATACAATTTTACTAAACACTCTCCTCCCCAACTCTCCCCTAGGAATGAAACGCTAATAGTACAGAAAGAGGCCATAATCGACTCCACCGCCGGAGTCATGTCCAGGTCACCATACCCTCAGTAAGCTCGTATGCCCAATTTATAAACTCATATGAGACTCATCACTACGAAGAATCACCTCTTCTCTCACTCACGACCAGCATGTCACAATTCATCCAAAACACCTTATAAGCACCTCTACTGAAGTATTGCCTCAAGCTCTCTGACGCCCCCACGCGACCAGAGATACTTCTCCTTATAACTTACTGTCGCGACCTTGAATCGCCCCAGAGAAGACAGCAGTGCTTCCGTCGAAGCATTATCCCCCAATTAATCGTCCTGGCCAGAGATAAATAGTTGTGTATATATTACTATAATAAGCTGTATATATACTATATATATCATATATATAGAGGTATATAGATATATATGCTTATGATAGTTATATAATATATGAGTTGTTCATATATTTATAGATTATCTTGTGTATAGATATAAAGTATATATATATATTGATAGTATTTAAATATATCATTATATAATATATAATATATAGCTGCTATATTAAAACCAACAACTCATTCCATGATGTATCTTAACAATGATGCTTCATAAAATGGAATTTGTAAGTGTTTGCAAATCCATTCTGAATCTTCAATCTTTTCAGCAGAAACAAGATCCCCTGCTCTCTTTAAGAAGTCCGACATTAGTTGCTTGGGACGTAAGTGTATTGTATATCGAATCTATTGCCCAAATTTAACATCTATATCCTATCATTTATTATAGATGATATTATCTTTTATATATTACTAATATAATTTATTATTATTAATTTTGTTTCTTATTTTAATTTAATTTTAATATATTTTTTAATATTATATTTACACTTATATTATTTTATGATAAATTATATTTAGATTATGATAGTATATAACATTACGTAGTGTCTGATATATTAAATATATATTTTTATTTTATACTATTATATTATTATACTAGTAATTATATTTAATAAATTTTATAATAATATATTATTAATGAGACATATTTATATATATTAATGTATATAATATGAAGTGTTATTATAATAAGTATATGTTATAGTAGTTTATTATATATGTTTTAATATATTATTATTTTGTTTTATATATCATTACTTTATAATATTATTTATAGTAATTACTCACATATTATTATATATATAATATCACAACTGGTATAGGTATACGAGTAATATACGAATTACGGTTTTACACTTATTTATAGGTAATAATTAGTTATGTACTATATGATTATATTATAGATTATTATTAATTATTCTTGAATTTTATATGTTTGTAATATATAATATTATAGGTATAAATTATAGAGTGATTTATTATATTGATATATATATATATATATAAGTATTGTATTATATATTAATATATATTATTAATGAGTTGATATTTAATATTATATTTTATCTTATATTTACTATTTAATCTATTGTATAATTTGTATATATTAATATATTTATGTATATTATAAGTATATATATAATATCTATATATATAATATTATTATATTTTAATATTATATAAGAGTTATTTGATCAGTGATTAAAATCATAGAGTATATAATATATATTTATTAAGTATTTATGTATTTTATGTACTTTATTATATTTGATATTATATATATATATTTTTATTAGTGATGGTCATGATTATTTAGAGATTAGCCCAATACCCGGATAAGTACTCGTTGCGAAGTTATAACTATCGTTATATCCGGAATATCTGCTAAGGTTCTAGTGTATTTTAATAGCTTCGGTGCAGTTTCTGTTACTTATAATATAACATAATCCTTTTTTCTTTTTTTTGCTTCATTTAAATAAATCCACGCTGTTAATTTTTATTTATTACAGTTTATTTAGTTATTATTATTATATTCTAGAGAGTTTATAATTTAAATATAATTATATTATTATAAATTACATTAATATGCTTTTTTCTTTATTATTTATATAATCTCCTGCATTGACCTTTCTATCGTAGAAAATGTAATTATTATTCACGAACTTTGTTATTAAAATATGAAAATAAGACAGATTTTAATTCTATTTCAGTAGTGATTAATTTATATCGAGTTTCGAGTAATGGATGCTTTTAAAACTGCAAAATTATAATTTTTATTCTTCAAACAGTCAAGCATAAACATATGTTAAAAACTGCTGGACTAACTCTCCCAGATTCACACCCCCCCTACGTCGATGATAATATGTATTATGGAGTTGAATTTGGGACCACCATGGTTATTCTTATTTTATGTATATTATTATTATGTTTTATTTATGTATAGCTATTTAAATAACATAAAACAGTACTCATACTAAGTAAAAATAAAATAAAAAATGAAATTTATATGAAAATTATGAATTCCAAAGTATCAAAATTTTATGAATTCAAAAGAGTGTCAAAATTTGTCCCACGAACGGGGTGAATTGGGCCACCACTATTATTCTTATTTATTGATCATAATCATTTGAAATTTTTAATTTTATCTATTACTAATTAAATTTTAAGTACTAAATTGAAAGGTGATATCATATAAGTTATAATGTGTAAAAAATAAAAAATGGCAAAAAAAAATATATAAAAATTAATTATACTAATTAATAGACGAGATCCTTAAAGATTAGCCTCAATTCCACCCCACTAATCGGGTGGTACCATTATTCACCCCATCAAGTGTATCTATATATGATCTTTTATTATAAACTTTAATATAAAACATTATATTATTAGTACAATTTATTATTATATTTGTATATGAAACACTTTAACTATATGGCCTTGAGTTTCAGGAATTAAAATGCACAAAAAAAGTGATATATTAGGGAAGTTAGGAGACGAAAGTTAATATCCCAAAGTGACCCACAATGTACACCCCACCCGAACGCTATTTATATATACCTGAAGACTATATATATTATAATATATATTAATAATATAATAACTTATAATATTTAATAGAAATATATTTTATTTTATATTATATGTTAATTTATTTTAATATTTTTACATATATATATATATATAATTAATATATATTATATACTATTGGATTTATTATTATAATTAATATTTTATATATATATTTTTTATATATATTATTATATATATATATCATATATTTATATTAATATATATTAATTATATATCGTATATATATTAATGTTTATAGATGATAGCATATATATATGTATATGCAATATAACAACAATACATTATAACTACATATTATATAACAAGGATAATATATAATGATAGGTGGCAATATATTTAGTATATTTAGTTAGATTTGTTTTTAATGTAATATATTATTATAATATATGGACATTATTTGTTTCGTTTATCGGGGGAAAATATCCGATAAGAGAAACAACGAATTCCGGAATATTTTCTTTATTTAATATTATTAAGTAAATTTATTATAAAATAATTTCTAGGTTACACCACTGTTACAAAGAATATTATAATTATAATTATCATATATATATAATTATAAATTATTATAACTTATATGAATAATTTTTATTTTCTAGATATCTTTATATAATATTTCGTATTATTACTCTATAATTTATGGAGTAATATCCTATTTTTAGACTAACAATGTCCCAAACCCGGACCCGGCAGAAGAGGATACATTTTCGTGCGAGTCGGTGATTTTTTGTAGTGGATTGGAGCACCCCGCGTTCGATACGGCGACGTGTATGGGCGAAGATATTTGTATGTAGAGGTTGGAAGTTTATAGCCGAAGGCCCCCACCCGGTATCAAAATAATAATAAGATATTATTAATAAAATCATCATTAAACATCTAATTTTATACTATTTTTATATCAGTGAGGCGAGGGGGGTTCATAAAGCCTTTTGTGTCTCAGCACATTAAAAAACGAAAAGTTGTTTTATACTGGGAATATAATATATATTCAGTTTAATGGACATACTGACGATTTGAGGTTATAACCTACCACGTGATGCAGTAAGCGCAAAAAGTATAAGGAGTTACTTATATAAATCTTATTTAACTTTTTTCTTAATATTTTAATAATTGGGCAATTTGGAAAAATCCAGTATTACTAATGTATTTAACCTCAAATCAGTTTGAAATTACGTTACATTTTTATTTTATATTTTCTTCCTGAGTCAACCTCTTTCTATAAGTAGTCATATAGTATATAACCCATTAATTATTATATAGGGACTATTATTTTATATTTTAATTATTCAGATTGATAGATATGTTATTTTTTTTATTATTATTATATATATATTATATTTATATCTCTTTTAGGTTTATTTCTGTTTATATATAGGAATTTTATATTATATATGTATAGATAGATTTATTATTATTTATGATGTTATATATGAGTATATATATAGGTAGTTAAATAATTAGTAATATATAATATATATATAATATACCCATGTAATATATGGCCAGTCTCCAGATGAGGGACCCCCTGTATGATAAAAAAAGTGTATTGGTATTTATATTTTATCTGACATTTAAATAATTACATTGAATCTATACAGACATTAGCAACTAGAATTAGCAGCAAAAACAAAAAAAAAAAAAAAAAATAATATTATTTAATAATAAATAGACTCAAAAGATTTCATAATTTGTGTTTTTCCAAATTAATTTAAACTAGTTTTTGTTTGAGTGTTAGATACCTAATAAAAAATAAACATTGTTCTTATCTTTTATTTACTAATACTAATTAGAATATAACCTTAAAAATATTAAAAATAATATATTAAGAAAATATTATAATAATTAAGAAAATAAAAATATAAAATATATATAAAAATTAAAAAATTTTAAATATGCTAATATTTATAGGTCTATGAGTTAGGTTAATATAAGGTCAACTCAAAACTGATTGCACTGCTCACCAAATAAAAATAAATATTTAATTTTCGTTATTCTCATATTTATTGATACATCATCTATCATAGTAATTGAATTTCAGAAAATGTATTTTATAACATTGAAATAATAGAAAATAATTATTATGGTCGAATCAGTGACTGTTTGTATTTTTTTTGTGGGAATTTTTACGACAAAATATATTATTTGGAGCATTATGATGAGGAATATCTGATGTGTGTGGAGAGTTCGAGAATAATCTATTAGCGTAACGATTGTAGTCCTAGATATGTATTTATTTCTATATATATTTTTTTTATTTTGTACACTCAAGTTTAATTTTTCTTTCATTTTACCTGCATGATATCAATGCGTGAGTCTGCGCTCGATTTATTCGCGATAGAAATGTTTGTATCAGTTACGTAGCTGTATCATAGTTTTTGACTGTAACATCTTTGTCGACACTTTATATGTTTTTTGATATATAATGTTTCTGACTTTATGCCTATGCTATTAATTATTGCGATATTATATGTATTAGGTTATTTATATTTATTTCATAGTCATTTGTTAATTTATATTGTAATTTTAAATTTTTAATTATATCATCTTTATATTATAATCTAATATTTATTTAATTTATATACTAATTATATTTATTAATAATATATTTGTTTATATCAATATAAACCCATTCTAGAGGTATTGTCTATATATTATTCAGAAGTGCCTCTTTATTTTAGCCAAATCTAGTTCCTGATAATACCAAAATATTAAATAATGTAGAGGAATGCTGATGCGAAATATTTTGAAATATAAAATGTGTCTGGAATTGCATTAAGTTAAGCGGAAGATAATAAATGCCCTAATACATAATTCCGTCAGATTTAATCTACGCCAATATATTAGACTATATAAAAACAATAGTTGTTGATAGTTGTTAAAATATTTTTAAATATGAAAGTTAATAATTATAATAGTCAGCATAATTTTTTTTACGCTAATGGCTCATGCTTTGCATGCTGACTTGAACAACACCGAAATTATACCTTTTTTTTTTTTTTTATAATATTTTCCTAGCCCAGAATAACTCGTTTGAAGAGTAGAAGAATAACTTTCACTAGTATTCTGAAAATTATGAAAATATAATACTTAGGATTCGATATGAGCTTCCATTTAGACTATTAGGCATAGAAGCCCGCACTTAGTTATCTATAGTACCGTAGGTGCATTGAGGGGCTCAATACTAACACTGTAGAGCTAAGCACATGCATCGTTTTCCAGAGCTCGTCATATTATTATTTTTGTGCAATCATGACTATATTAAAGGTGCTCATCAGTTTATTTGGTTGCTCTCTTTATGTTACCTCCATGCGGAGGGTAGTCTTTCATGTCAAAGGTTACTATTAACAGCATTATATGGTCCATCGTGTCGTTCGGAGAGGTAGTATTGCTCTTTTCCACAGATTCTGAAGAAGAGGTGGAAATGGATGATCTTTCAGGACATGGAACTGTTATGGAATCGGAGTAGCATCTACTAAGGTCCATGTCAATAGAATGATATATTTTGTTCGATTGCCGTTTTTTTTTCAAGGATACTTTGTTTACAAAACAAATTGCTCTTTGGTTGACCATAGTACATGTGTTGTGGATGTTATGTTACAGGAAATTTTTGGTTCTTGTCGTACGAGTAAAATTTTTTAATATTATTAGGTAACTTTAATGTAAGATGATTTACTAATATATCGTAGAGTTCGGGATTATCATAAAGAGATATACAAGGTAATAGTATCAAGGAGATTGTTACAAATTTGTCAGCTTGATGCCGGGACGCGCCAAAGCGTCGCGCCAGTTCCAGTACTCAAATTTCCTGTTATCTCTAATTGGTTATATGTAATGTCTTTTCAATTTGAACACGGTTTCTTTATCTATTGCACTATCTTTCTGAAAACGCATCATCGCATGGTTTGGGTAGTGTTACTTATTAGAGTCAAGGCCGAAATCTCAATATCGATAATAGTTTTAGTTACTCGATGTCTCATTAAAGTTTATAATCGATACTGAGCCATCTTTTTTTTTCTCTATCTACCACTTTCTTAATATGCAACGTTTATTATTTATTCCAAACTTGCAATGTTGTATCGAAGTTTTTTGGCCTCTTGACGTATTTGCTTGATTGTAAAACCTGATTCTATCTCAAGGGAGTTCATATTTAAAACTAGATCAGATTTTATTTAAATTTCTGAGAAAGGCAATTAAGTGGGTCATAAAAACAATGCTTTTAAGATCTATATATATATATAACGCAGTGTAAATTACGATTTAGTAATGACAATAGACACTTGTATTATAAATTCTGTATTATATTATTGATAAACATGTCTTGATAGCTCAATTTGGATTATAAATATCATATATTTTTTACCATTATTTAATATTTATAATATATTATTATCACTAATATCCATATTTATCTATCTTTATTCAATGACAGACACATTGTAGATACTTCAGAATCTATCTATATGTTCCGAATACATATATAGTTAAGATATATTTTAAAAACCGTACAAAATGTGTTGTATTTGGTTATTATATAAAGAATATATATAACATTATTTTATAATATATAGATATATATATATTATTATTATATAATAATATATATATATATAGTTAGATCACGTTATTTCTTTAATCTTTATTGTTGAATACAAACAAATGCACGATCCTAAGACGTCGGAGATCACAGCTTATAGTAACCAATAAAATATTCTTTCTGCAGGATATTGAATAGTCATTTATCTTGATACCTTAATATGTTTTACTATGTTTTACAGCAATGTGTAATTTCAGCAGTAATTGATAAGGGATTTTTTTCTTTTGTTGCTCATTCCAATCAATAATTGTAGACAAGCTGACGTTGCGTGAATTTGTTGTTATTCCTGTAACTCGGAAACATCAAGAAAAGACTTTGTAGCATCTGAGTAAATGAATTCCAACTTTCATTTTATGGGTTTTAATATTAATATAAGAGTTTAATAGAGTGCTAAAAAAAAAAAAAAAAAAAAAAAAAAAAAGTCTAACATAATTTCAAGCTAGCTCTATCAATGTTTTTGTCGGGAGAAAAGTCATGGAACAACGCAGCAGTGATTGTTTAAAGGCAACAGCGGTTACTATCTCTTTGAAACCTGGCTCGAGTGAAACCTTTCCGTAGCACACAAATAAACACGCACGCGCGGACACACACACACACACACATATATATATATATATATATATATATATATATATATATATATATATATATATATATATAACCTTATATACTATATAACTCACCTCTCCTGTCATCTGGATGCAAAGGAGGCAGCTTCAGGACCTTATATAAAACTTATCATTTGGGAAAACCAAATTCACTTTTATTATAAAGGCCGGCGTGACCCTATGCAATTAAATTATGGGATAATGTTCAGGCTTTTATATATATATATCTTTGCCTACCCAAGTGTAAACTATATAATAACTACTCTTTATACTATATATATATATATATATATATATATATATTGATTAAAATCAATAGCAACAGAACGTACAAACACACAAGTTAACTTACCCAATGTTTACTTGTTGATCGATTTCTTGAATTATTATGGGAAACGAAAACTTGCTTTGAACATTAAGTATACTATGATACTTATTTAATATTAACAGTTTAAACAAACAACTTTAATCATTTGTGGTGTGCCACTTTAGTTTATTTTACTTTCCTCCTTTCATAAGCAACCACTCATTATACAAAAACTGGCCAGTCTCAGAAAGGTGCACCTTAAAACCGAACCTAACAGGGTACGTACGAGTAGGTTGCTACTTCTGGGGATACGTCCATTTCCGGCACCCACTACACAATACTATACAATGATTACTGAATTATCACTACTTTTTCTACAAGTGACACAAAAGTACTTCACTATATTTACTTTAAATACATTTAGCTTTAATCACTGAAACCAAACATAACTAAAATGAAATAACTAATAATTTGATATATCACTCGACCAACAAAGAAACACAGAGTATGTTTCTATGTTCGACTTGGTCGACACGTTAGCTAAAGGAAACCACTTTCATCTGAACTTTACTTCTCTTCTTCTTCCATCTTCTCATCTCACATGCTTCATAGGATAGGAGACACAACCATAACCATCACACCTAAGATACAAGAAACAGACACAAAATTTATCATATATATATATATATATATATATATATATATATATATATATATATATATATATTTCTGCATACACCTGCTGCTGCCTCCTACACTGCTGCTATATATATATATATATAACTGCTCTATATATATAACTTCATTTAACGTGCTTTATCCCCATTTCAGAGGGTAACACGGGGGGACTACAGGAAATCGAACTTTAAGGCTGGCTATCCCAAGCCTGTCACCACCGTGTTCGCAGCCGAATTTTAACTCTTGCCCCCGGGAAGATGAAACTCAGACTGCTACTCGGAGGAAATATATATATACATATATATATATATATATATATATATATAACATATATATATATATATATATATATATATATATATATATATATACCTACTATATATATACCATATCTATATATATATATATGTATACATAATATGCTGTATGTGCTAACAATAATATATATAGCTCATATATGTAATATTATATATATATATAGCAATAGCCATAATAACATATATATATATACTGTATACTATATATAATTTATATATGCTATATATATATAACCTTAATATATATATATATATATAATATATAATAACATATATATATATATATATATATATATATATATATATATATATATATATTATAATATATATATATATATATATACCTTCATATATATATATATAACTATATACCTTAATAATATATATATATATACATATAATAATATATATATATAATATATACTATACATACATATATATGTATATATATATATATATATGTATATCTCAAAGGTGGTTTGCAACATTTAGTCCACCAATTCGCAGATCCACTTTAACTCTGTTGGACCTCAGTTTGCAACATGGAGCCCAAGCTGAACAATCTCTTCTGTTCGTTATCCAGAATAAAGTATTCCTTCGCTAATAATTTTTTCGGTGTCCTTTATGAATTAGTACAAAAAGATACATTAACAAGTATGTAAAAAAATTCGTCTATTATAATATATTATATTATTATATTATATATATAGCTACAGTATATATTTTAAATTATAATAGCACATATATATACATATATATATATATATATATGCTCCACTGACATATATATATATGCTCTATATATATATATACTAACATATACTCACTCTATATATCACTGCCATATAATATCTGTTTTTGGAAGTTGCGATAGCGGAAAATATATTTTGACATTCACGCTACGTTCTGTTACCTTTGGTAGTCCTTATTTGCGGAATTACTAACGGATTTTAAATTGCGCGAATGATTTAGGCATTCCGATAACTATTCGGAACTTTTACAAATTGTGCAAATATACCGATTTCCTGGGAAATTTTTTGGTGATCTCTCTGTGCAAATTGAGATTACGGACTTAAGTACGAGAATGCCACCTCATATATATATATATATATATATATATATATATATATATATATATATATATATATATATATATATATATCATATATATATATATATATATATTCTACCATATATATATATATATATCAGTTGCTAAAATGGCCTCAAAGACGCTGGGAGTTCTGTTTCATGACAATAACTGCTTTTATATTTACAATATTATTATTATTATTATTAGTATTATTATTGTATTATTATTATTGATGTGTATTATTATTACATTATTATATCATGGATTATGTTCTGATTAGTAGTATGGGTGGGGTGCATTTTCTCTAATTTGGGGTTTTAATATTATCAAAAAATTCTAATATTTCTTATCCACGAAATCATCTACAGAAATTTAATGTAGATTTGAAGATCATAATTTTACGAGTAAATTTGAATTGATATTATTCTTAAAATTAATTGTATGCGATTCGACACTCTTAAGATATTTGTTGAGGCTTTTCGAATTTTTATTCCTACTTATAGTTACCCTGACTATATGTAAGGTATGTTAGGGTTTTATTAGTAACTGCCTAGATGAAAAAAAATACCATTCTAGCTTTTTCGGTTTATCTAGTTTCATCTACCTAATGCGCAAAATCGAGTCTAAGATTTGAAAACTGATTAACCTTTCTCATACATACTAACAGACTCGAATTTTTGTCCTTGCGATATGATGAATTACCACCTTCTTCTTCTTCTTCTTCTTCTTCTTCTTCTTCTTCTTCTTCTTCTTCTTCTTCTTCTTACTTACTTTATTACATTTATCTTTGGATATTTTAAACGTATTTTTAATTTAATAATCAAAAGCAAATTTTAGAATTTTTATTGTTATTTCCAGTCTAAAGAGTAAAATTGTGATGTGACCCCTCTCCTAGTCTTTTGATGGCTGCCAGTAGTCTACTCAACATTGGTTTTCAGTAGATAATAATGGATCTGTGGAAGTATGAAACTCTGTGGGTATTGATTTTATCGATAATCCTGATTATTACCGAGAAAAAACAAATTCAAGTGTGGATAATACTTCGATAGGAACGAACAGAGACCTAGAAAATAATAAATCTTTGGCAGATTACAGTCATGTCTTAAATAGATTTGGAGAAACGGGTGCATTTAGACAGAGAGCTTGAAGGTTTGGTGGTGCTTAGGCAGGTGTCGGAGCCGCTGCTATGGTGTAGACGGAGCCAGTGCGGAACCTCCAAAAAGTATGCGGCTCCACGGCTCCGGGTATATATATATATATATATATATATATATATGCTGCTACATATATATATATATATATATATATACTCTATATATCTATATATATTATCAATTTATTATATTATTTATTATTATATTAACATTAATTGAAATTTGTTGCTGATATATATATATATATATATATATATATATATATATATATATATATATACATATATATATACACTCTTCTCTTATACATATATAACTAACATATATATATATATATATATATATATATATATATAAAATTTCATCGCTTTTCAGGCTATTATTTTATAATAATTCCCTTATAATAATATTATAATTCCCTAATAATAATACGCAGTAACCTAAAATAATTTAATTCTCTGGTAAAAATCAATTTTTTAGTTAAGTTTTTTTTTATTTTCACAATGAGTACCAGCCAAGGTACTAAATCATCATTATCGAAATACTTCAAAAAAAGTGAAACCAACAAAAACGTTTTGCTTTGCCAAGTTGCAAATGATGAAGTCATCTGTGGAACAAAATTAAGTGATAAGACATCTAATTTAAAACGCCATTTGGAAAGGCACCATCCTGAAATCTTTAAAACAGTAGAAGAAGAAAACCAAATTAAGGTTACACCAGTTACCCAAACAACATCTATACAACCTTCTATTTCAAGATTTGTAAAAAGTCAAAAGGCGACGGTATCTATGACAACGGAAAAATATAAAACCCATATCATCCAAATGGTTGTAGATGATGGAGTACCCTTAACTTTCTTTTCATCTCGAGGTTTTACTGGATTAAATGGAGAATTAGCCAATAAGTTAGGCATTTCTATGGAAAGGCATTATGTTAGAAAATGGTGATAAGTGAAGCTGAAAAGCAGAAAAAGTGCTGAAACAAATGCTCCATGGCAATTTTTTCTAAAAATGGATGCTTGTACTAGACAGAGAAAAAATTAATTTGCACTAAATGTCCAGTTCTCCAATTCAAATAATGAAATAACAACTGCAGACTTTTAGCCGTTCGAAAGTACGCAAGCCCAACATAATACATCTGGTTATAAAGATCTGGTTGAGAAAGAAGGAAGTTAAAGAGTTTGAGCTTGCCAAAGGCAAGTTTAGAATTGTAACTGATAGTAATCGAACACTTGATAAAGACCACTAAATAGATAAACTCAATGTAGATCCCTCTGAAACAATACGAGCTTAGATAGTGAATTCGAAATTTATATCATCGACGCAGAAAAGGTAGTTTAGAAACAAGTGAATCAAGATGTGGTTTACCGCTTTTCCACTGCTGTAAAGGTAGAACATGCGATGCGCTGTACACGCCACAGCTGGCTATCGAAGATGGTTTGGACAACATGCTCATAATCTGATAGGTGATGTGCGTCAAATGGTTGTGACTGCAAGGACACCAAAAGTTGAAGCTATATTAAGACGTAAAGGTTGAAAATTAGCTATCCTAGACCAAGTTACTAGTTACTAATGATTAAGCGCCTTCTAGAACTAAAAAGTACATTAATTGATATGGCTCATCCAGACATAACAATGACTAACAATGACTGATTTTCAGTGGTGTGAATTAGAAAGGCTAGAAGCAATCCTTCGTCATCCATTCTTAGTCACAAAAAGATTGAAAGCAGCAGAGTTAACTCTAGGCTCATTTTATAAAGAGTGGCAGAAACTTATTCTGACGTTTTCTCAAATTGGTGGAAATATTGCAGATGCAATTAAAGAGTCAATGGAAAAAAGAGAAAAAGTTCTCCTTAATAATGACATACAGCTAGCAGCAATCTATTTTGATCCTATGTACCGAATTACGCTGAATGATGCTCAGGTCAGTATAGGAAAGATAGCATTCAGTAATATAGCAATTCGAATGCAGCAATTTAATTATAATTCTTTAAAATAACCCGTAACTCGAAAAGAAAGTGGAACTGAAAAATTCCAAGAAGTTAATGAAGTAAATATATAAACGAGCCTTTAACTTCATCGTCCACTTTAAATTTTGAGGATGAAGCAGATTATGAACAGTTCCTTGACCAGCAAGCCAATTGCCGTCGGACTGAAGGAAAGTTGAAAAAGGATCTCCTATTGCTAAGTTAAATCTTGATGTATCTCATGCTTTGTCTGAAATGGAAAAAATAGATAGATTATCAAAGCTGAATATCTTACAGGTAGTTCCACAGTACCCAAAATTAATTCAGAATGTTGCTTATACAGTAACTAATGCCAACAACACAAGTTAGTGTGGGCACTAACCACCCTCCGGGCCAATTTCGATTGAACTGCAGGCACTGTTAACGAAAGAAGGATCTGATTGAAACCATGCATTTCTTAAGAACAACAAATTCGTTTGATGAAAATGTAAAAGAAAAATTTATTTTTTTTATATAAAAGAATAAAAAAAAGAAAAGAAGTTTGTCAGAGCAAAGTTGTGCCCAGTTCAAACCTAATATAAAATAATGAGGTTTTGATTCCCATTGCCGCCGAACTTCATGAGGGCTGATGTTCCTGGGTGGCGGTAGGAATTAGGAATATCCTTAAGACAAAGGCGGTGCCGGAGCTGGAGCCGGAGCCACTCAAATCGATGGTGCCGGTGCCGGTGCCGGAGCCATATCTAATAAGGGCTCTGGAGCCGGAGCCGGGGCCGGTGCCGGACCAAATTTACCTTGGCTTTTCCCAGCCCTGGTTAAAACCAAGATTCGGACATATATTTTTTGACGAAGAAGAGATACTATCTGAGTTAAAAGTGATAATAATAATAATATTGATAGTGTTATTAATTAGTGTTAATTTTAAAATTATTTACAATAGTGATGGTAATACTGCTAATATATAATTAGTGGTAGTGATGGTAATATTGATAATAATTAGTGTTACTGGTGGTAATATTGATAATAGTGGTAGTGATGGTTGATGTTAGTGATAACAATAATGATTATGATGGTAGTTTATATATATTTGGGTAATTGTGTAGTTCAGGTGAATCTAAATCATATAAATACTGTATTAAAACTATAAACATTTATATATAAAATTGGTATCCAAAAATTATTGGAATTTTTTTTTTTACAAATTGACGTATATTTTATGTTTATTTTTTCAATAAAAATATTAAAAATAACGCTACGAAAATCATTTCTCACTCGTGAAGAATTTTAGAATCAATACAGAAATGGGTTTTAGAAGTATCGATTCTTTTTACGATTATCAACGATTCGATTTTATAGACAAAATGTACATAAATAATTTTTTGAAAAAATTTGTTAGACGATATTTTTTACGTAATATACAATAAAAAATAAATATAAAGATATATATATATATATATATATATATATATATATATATATATATATATATATATATGCTCTAAGAACCTTAACTTATAAAGAAAAATATATATATAAATATATATATTTATAAAGTACATATATTTATATATATAAATATATATATATATATATATATATATATATATATATATATAACAACATATATATATATATATATATATATATATATATATATATATATATTATTGCTATATCTTTACCCGTATATATATATATATATATATATATATAACATATATATATATATATATATATATATATATATATATATATATATATACTGCTGTACCTGCCAAACTGCTCTTATATATATATAACTGTAATAACATAACTCTATATCTTACGCAACTCCCTCCGAAAGCCAGGATGTTTTGTAGCATCTCTTTACTATATATATATATATATAAATATATATATATATATATAAACACTACTGCTGCTCTTATATATATATATATATATATATAATATCAAAAAACCATCTAGGTTAGGTAAACTTTTACTGCAACGTAGATCCATCTAGGTTGAGTTTTTAGGCCAACGCTCGGCGATCCATATGGGTTGGAATTTCGATCGGTTTTAGGAGCCTCCTAGTTCAGGTTATGAAAAGATTTGTTAAGTATACACAATTACTCTGTTATTATTATCATTCTAATGATAAATCAATTAATTGACTCTAACCTATATGGATTATATACTACCTAACCTAGATGGTTTATTCTGATATATATATATATATATATATATATATATATATATATATATATATATATATATATATATATATATATATATATATATATATATATATATATATATATATATATATATATATATATATATATATATTAATTTATTTTTTCTATATTATGTTAAAAATAACGTAGCAGATTTTTTCTAATTTTTTTAAAAAAATTATTTACGTGCACTTTATCTATAAAATCGAGTTGTTGATAATCGTAAACAAATATCGATAACGAAAAAAAATTAATGACATCGATATATCAATAATCGGAAAAAAACATTGATAGTGTTATCCCTGTAACAACGACAAAATAAGCCGTTTAAAATTTTCGAACGTTATTTTTTTTTAATTTTTCTTTAAAATATATACATGAAATATACGCTTATCGGTAGAAAAAACTTAAAATAATTTTTTGAAACAATTTTTGTAAATTAAATGTTTATAGTTTTAATACAGTATTTACATGAACTATATTCAACTGAACTCCTCACTTACCTATATTTGTATATACGATTTGTGTGTATATGTGTATTTGTATGTATTTATTTACAAATGTATGTATGTAAATATATGTACATTTTTTATTTTTTATTTATTTATATTAAAGCACCCAGTAGCTCAGTGGTAGATCACTCGCCAAGCAAAGCGAGGGTCTCAAGTTCTCAACTGGTCGGGTGGAAGAATGTGAGCTATTCTCTCCTTGGGTTTAGCTTCGTCTTGCTCGGACGTTAATTGAGTACACCCCCTCATTGATTAGGGCTCTGCCCGTAAGCGGTGATGTTTATCTGTAAAAAAAAGTGTGCGCGTTATTATATATATAGTATATATATATATGTGTGTATATATATATATATTATAGGGATTATATATATATTATCTATATTAATTATATATATTATATATATATATATATTTATTATTTATATTATATATTATTATATATATATATATATTATGTGTGTGTGTTGTGTTCTGTATCTTACGGGGGGTTTTAAAAGGACAATCACCATCCAAAAACATTTTGAATTTTAATTCCAGGGTAGAATGAGCTTCACTGTATAAATAATAAGAGAAACTATGATAACGCAATTAATAATAATAATAATATCTTTTATATAATGTATACTAAGAATTTATAATCATAATAATAATAATAATAATAATAATAATAATAATAATAATAATAATAATAATAATAAATAAATAGTAATTATTTTAATCATAAATTATTTTTATAGTAAGTATAAGTAACCTTCTAGGATTCTTCCATGAAGGTGATATCATATTTAGTATAAATTTCAGATGTTTTCCAAATTTGCAAGCCCTAAAGTCCTTCTTCTTGTAATGTGATTAATAATTTATTATTATTATTATTATTATTTATATTATTATTATTATCTATTTTATTATTATATTCTTGTAATGATGATTAATATTATTATATTATTATTATTATTATTATTATTATTTTTATTATTATTATTATTATTATTATTATTATTATTATCAAGGTCATAACTCGCTGCCGGGTTTTGTGCTCTCTTTAGGACGAATTATAATTACCTTTTTCGTCTTCATAATCAATAATTGAGCTTATTCTCTCTCTCTCTTCACATATTTAATAAAATTCTCATTCCTTGTATTAGTTTCTCATTTGGCTTCCATTACGTTATCGGTCCAAGACAACAAGAAGGAGAGTCATGTGGATTTAGTTAGTGAGAGGAGAGGAATGAGTTACGAGTTTCTCTCTCCCTCTCTCTGAAACCTCAGCGCTGAGCCTTAGTATTCAGTTGCTTTTTAAAAGTTCTTTTGGAATGGTGCGGCTTGTCAGTGTCTCTGTGTGTGTGTGTCTCTCTCTCGCCCTGGAACTGGAATGTCGTATCATTAATTATTAACTTAATGATAATGTGAAATAAAATTAATATTACTTTCTAGTGATCATTTAAATTTCTTTATATATATATATATATAGTATTTATAATTATATATATATATATTATATATATAATATATATATATATATATATATATATATATAATATATATATAT